>OZ005744.1:163638220-163820341 GCA_963930735.1 Dioctria linearis
TAAAGACCAGCGGCTCGCTACCAGATTCGGTTCTTTGATAATAACTAAATCTCCTATTTTAGGATTTAATATTGGAGTCTGCCATTTAGGTCTATTTTGCAGGGAATTTAGATAATCGTGAGACCATTTATGCCAGAACTGTTGTTGCAACAGTTGGAGATGTTTCCATCTGGTGAATGATGAAACCTTATTTTCCAACACAGGTTCTGGTGGAAGTAATAAGGAAGTGCCAATTAAAAAATGTCCCGGAGTTAGAACATTGAGATCGTCTGGATCTTCTGTGATAGGACATAGAGGCCTGGAATTCAGACAGGCTTCAATTTGTGTCAAAACAGTTGCGAATTCTTCAAATGTCAATGAAGAGTTCCCTAAAATTCGCTTTAAATGGAATTTTATGGATTTAACTCCGGCTTCCCACAATCCTCCAAAATGAGGTGCGGCAGGCGGGTTAAAGTGCCAACATATCCCTTCTTGGGCTAGTGTTTCTGCCATCTGCTTGTTAGCTTGCAATATGGCTGTTTTGAATTCTTTTTGTAGGACTTTGTCAGCTCCAACGAAATTAGAGCCACAGTCTGAAAAGATATCTGTGCAGAGCCCCCTTCGGCTGGAGAAACGGCGAAAAGCTCCTATAAAGGCTGCTGTGGACAAATCTGACACAGCTTCTATATGAATGGCTTTGGTTGCCATGCAAATGAAGATGCATATATACCCTTTATATACCCTATTATTTCGAAATTTAGAAACCTTTAAATTGAAAGGACCAGCATAGTCTAGGCCAATTTGTTGAAACGGTCTAGTCATATTGACCCGTGGTGAAGGTAGATTTCCCATAATTTGATTTTTAATAGTTGCGGATTGCTTAAAGCAAGTTATACATTTATGTAACACTTGTTTTATGGTTTTACGTCCTTGTGGAATCCAAAATTCGTTTCGAATGATGGATAATACCAGTTGCGGGCCTCCATGCAGCGTTTTTGTATGAAAGTGTTCAATAATTAAAATGGTTAGTTTGCTGTCCTTTGGCAGGAGTATTGGGTGTTTTTGATTATAAGAAATGTTAGCATTTCTCAATCGACCACCTACCCGAATTAATCCATTGTTATCTAAGAAGGGGTTGAGTGATAAAATCTTGCTTCTAACTGAAAGCGGATTTTGTTCTTGTAAATATTTAATTTCAGTACCAAAAGCGGCATTTTGTGCTGCTTTAATTAGCCGAATTTTTGCTTGAGCGATTTCTGTTGGATGAAGTATCTTTGGATCCATGGGTTGTTCTTCTGTGGATTTCGCCGACTCCCTTTTGCATTTATTGATGAACTTAATGCAATATGCGACGATTCGTTGCAATTTGGCAAAGCTGGAGAATTTTCCAAACAAATCATCGATGTTTAAATGAGCTATTGTGAAATGAATTACGCGTCGTTGTTCAGTTTCAGGCTCATTAGCTGGAATTGTTTTAGTTTTCGGCCAATCATTTTCACTGTCCTCCATGCCACCATAACTCATGATCAATCAATAATGAAGACTTAATTCCTCTGGAATTGCAGTCGGCTGGATTGTCAGCAGAGTTGACATGATGCCATGCCTTGATGTCGATCAATCCCTGAATTTCCGCTACCCGATTAGCCACATATGTTTTATACTTATTCGGGTGACTACGAATCCATGATAATACAATAGAAGAATCCGTCCAAGCAAATATTGGAACTTGGTCAAATTGCAAATCTATTTTTACGCGATTTATGAGTCGAGCCAACAATACCGCACCGCATAATTCAAGACGTGGGAGAGATACGGATTTAACAGGCGCTACCTTTGATTTTGCCATGAGTAAATTGACTTGAATACTTCCTTCTTCATCAATCACTCGAATGTATACAGCAGCAGAATATGCTTGATTGGAAGCATCTGAAAATCCATGTATTTGACAGGTGGATAGGTTACTTGTAGTGTGTAACCAACGTGGTATCTTGATATTACTGATATGTTCTAATTCTGTTTTGAATTCGCGCCACTGCTTATCAATGGGTGCCGGTATTCGTTCATCCCATGAACATCCTGCAAGCCATAAAGCTTGCATCAAGATTTTAGCAGTAATTATAATTGGTGATATCCAGCCAAGTGGATCGAAAAGCGTCGCAATTTCGGAAAGAATAGAACGCTTTGTAGAAAGAAGATCTGCTCTCTTCCTATATTGTAGTGTGAAGCAATCAGCTCCTGGATACCAATGAATGCCTAAAGTTTTTACAGATTCATCGCTTGCGAATCGCAAAGGAAGTTCAACTTCTCTGTATGGTTCGGGGATTCTGGATAGTAAATCTGAAGAATTACTAACCCATTTCCTTAAGTTAAACCCACCGGAGGATAACATATTGATAAGTTGATCTTGTATTTGCAAGGCGTCTTCCTTTGTATCTGAGCCTGTAAGAAGGTCATCAACATAGAAGTCACGAGACACTATCTTCGCAGCTTCCGGGAATTTGTCAGCTTCATCAATGGCTAGATGATTGAGCGTTTTTATTGCAAGATAGGAGGCTGGCGTGGTGCCAAACTTGGTTAACTTGTACTCTTTAATAGGTTCATTTTGACTATTCCTCCAAACTATTCTTTGGAAGGTTTGATCTGGAGGTTGTACCTTTATCATCCTGTACATCTTCTCTATGTCAGCAGACATAGCGAATTTGTACTTACGCCATCTGAGGATGATTGAGAAGAGTTCAGACTGAAGTACTGGACCCGTATGCAGCTGTTCGTTTAGACTTTTTCCATTAGTCGTTTTTGCTGAAGCATCAAAGACGACGCGAACCTTTGTAGTGGTGCTATCTTTGATGACAGCATGATGAGGAAGATAGTAGCTTTGTTCATTGCGCACTATCTTATTAGCCACTGTCATGTGACCTAGTGACTTGTATTCATTAATACAAGCTTTGTATTCCTGATAAAGTTCAGGATTTCGTTCTAATTGCCGTTCTAGGCTGTAGAACCTACGTAATGCCATACCACGAGAGTCGCCTAAGCTAGGACTTTCTGTAGTGAAAGGCAGACGAACTTCGTAACGGCCGTCTGCGTTACGAACGTGAGTTTTTTGGTAAAACTCTTCACATTCTTGATCTGCTTTAGACAGCTTTCTTCCTGGATTAACTTCTTCAGTTTCCCAAAACTGACGTAGAAGTGTATCCAGTGAAGTGTCGTCGTCGTAATGAGCTTTTGCTGTTAATGCAGATGCTGTTAAGAATGTGGATGTATTTTTTAGCTTTCCGAAAAGTATCCATCCGAGGGTACTGTTTTGGGCAGTTGGTGTCCCTGGAGGACCTTTCCGCAGACCTTCCAAGAGAATTTCGCTGTACACATCTGCTCCTAAAAGCAGGTCAATTTTTCCTGGTTTAAAGAAAAACGGATCTGCAAGTGGTAGCTCATGTGTATGACTCCATTCTTTGTTTGGAATGGTTGAAGGAGGTAAATGTCCGTAATTGTATCCACTATAAGGGCAGTGACTGTGGTTGCCTTAGTTGTGGTTGAATAAGGATAGATGTTCAATATAGTTTGTTTTTGAACATTTGTAGTTTCAGTTTTTCCCAAGCCAGTGATTTGAATTTCCACGTTTGTAGTGGAGGATTGCAGCTTACGTGCAGCGGCTTGGGTTATAAATGAAACTTGAGAGCCTGAATCTATCAGTGCTCTTAATACCAACATGTTTCCCTTTTTTGTAGGAACGTTTAACAGTGCTTGTTTGGTACGTTGATTTTTTGCGTAAAGCGTATGAAGAGAGTTGTTGGATGTGGAAGGTGAATTGCAAGGTTGAGCTGCTGATTGCTGCTCCCTTGGCTTGAATTGGGTTGCGGCCCTTGGAGTTACATTATTCCTATGAAGTAAAAAATGATGCCTCCTTCCACATCGCTGACATGAAAACTTACTTGTACAAGTTTTCGTGTTGTGGCCCTTTGATAAGCAATTATTACACAATTGACTTGATGTGACAATTTTGAATTTATTGTCTACATCAAGTTTTATGAATTTCGGACATTTAAATAGACGGTGCTGCTCTTTGCACAAGGTACATGCTTGGGTATATGACGTAAAATGGGTAGATGCTCTCGGGACTTGAGCATTCTTGTTGGCTGGGGACGGTTTGGTATCGACTATGGCTTCTAAAATTCTAAATCTAGATTGTAAAAATAATTTTAAGGACTCGAAAGTGGGAAGTCCTTCTGCAGTATTGACCTCATGTTCCCATGCACGGTGCGTTTCTGCTGGTAAACATTGTACCACCATATAGATGAGAATTGCATCCCATTGCTTAGTGGAAACTTGCAATGCCTCGAGTTCGAAGATACATTCGGAAGACTTATCTAGCAAGGTTTTGATAGCCTTGGCTGATTCGTGGGCTGCTTTAGGTAGATTAATTATTAGGTAGTAAAAATAATTTTAAGGACTCGAAAGTAGGAAGTCCTTCTGCAGTATTGACCTCATGTTCCCATGCACGGTGCGTTTCTGCTGGTAAACATTGTACCACCATATAGATGAGAATTGCATCCCATTGCTTAGTGGAAACTTGCAATGCCTCGAGTTCGAAGATACATTCGGAAGACTTATCTAGCAAGGTTTTGATAGCCTTGGCTGATTCGTGGGCTGCTTTAGGTAGATTAAAGAGTGCTTTCAATTGGGCATTTACCAAGACTCGTTTATTATCATACCTTTCAAGCAATATCTTCCATGCGCTGTCATAACTCGAGTTGGTCATAGGAAATTGACGCAATAAGTGCTCTGCTTCTCCAGATACACTTGACTTCAAATAATGCAATTTCTGCACCGGAGATAACGCAGAATTTGAATGCACCAGGGAATTGAATAGATCATGAAAAGGCCTCCATGAATCGTAAGAACCTGAGAATTTTGGGATTGTGATGCTAGGCAATCTCAGAGACGATGAAGTTTCATGTTCTGATTTTGGAATTGATTCAACCTTTGTTTCGAATGCATCTAATGCATCCCTAAGAATACCTCGAAACATGAAGTATTTGTTTTCCACATTTGAAAATTGATCGGTTGCGAAGTAATCGAACTTTTGAAGTTCACTATCTTCCAAGGCTTGCGTGGCTTGGATAATTGTATAGTGATCTTTCTTATAATCTGACCAAATTTCACTTAGAGCGGTTAATCGCTCAGAAATAAGACCTTTCGTTCGTTTTTCTACATCAGTTCTGGTATAGTTATTGAACGATTTTTCGAAGATTATTGCAGAGGTGGCTTGGTTGCCCAAAAGTTTTTGAAGTGCAGACATGTTTAAAAGATTGACAAAACAAAACACTAGACCTTAGATCCGGCTCGAAGGACCATAAAATGTACTGCCCGTTAGTAGAACGTACACGCAAATTTGATTGAGTGACTGAAATGAATGCACTGGTAAATTTGGATCAAGATCTGTGGCCTGTGTCTTAACAACAAATCAACACTGTTCACTTTATTTTAACTTTGAAGAAATGACTACACTTACGTTTTAGAATTTCCCACTATAAAGATCAGATTAGGTGTAAGAGTTATTAGATCAACGATTCAAATGTATGGGGAAACACACTTACAGGATTGTTACTAATATAAATAGATATTCAATATATGGAGTTAATTCAAAACAAAGTTAGAATAACTTAACTGCACAGCACTGACACATTTACTTAGCTTAAATATCTCGAGGAATCGTATTAAGACAGGATTTTATATATTGTAGAGTCAGAGATAAAGACCCACTAGAAAACACACTGATTGACACCGATTTGTGATTCACGATTTTCAGAAATAGATATGCTGAGACAAAACTCAGTACATAAGTTTGGGTCAGAGATTTGTTTATCACACTGAAAACACTTATTAGCAACAAGTTGTAATATAAGATCGTCAAAAATGTAATATAAATGCACTCGAAATGTATAATATATGTGTATCTCAAAATATAGTCAAATAGATATATAAATAAATATTAAAATGTAACAAGTGGCTGGTACTTACCGATCTCAAACTTGGCACTCGAGGAATTGGCTGTAAGCTAATGTTAAGCCCTTTGTTCTTGGTTAGAACAATTCTTTATTTCCGTCGAGACCAGAAATAAAGTGTTAATGTTAGTAATATTATCTCAGTCGAGACCCGAGATAATGTTCATTAAGTCAGTCGAGACCCGGCTTAAAGAGTTCTTAACTTCAGTCGAGACCCGAATTAAGATTCTTTATTTCCGTCGAGACCAGAAATAAAGTTTTTGTTAGTAAAATATTATCTCAGTCGAGACCCGAGATAATGTTCATTAAGTCAGTCGAGACCCGACTTAAAGAGTTATCTTAACTTCAGTCGAGACCCGAAGTAAGATTTTTTATTTCCGTCGAGACCAGAAATAAAGTGTTTGTTAGTAATATTATCTCAGTCGAGACCCGAGATAATGTTCATTAAGTCAGTCGAGACCCGGCTTAAAGAGTTCTTAACTTCAGTCGAGACCCGAAGTAAGATTCTTTATTTCCGTTGAAACCAGAAATAAAGTCTTTGTTAGTAAAATATTATCTCAGTCGAGACCCGAGATAATGTTCATTAAGTCAGTCGTGACCCGACTTAAAGAGTTATCTTAACTTCAGTCGAGACCCGAAGTAAGATTCTTTATTTCCGTCGAGACCAGAAATAAAGTGTTTGTTAGTAATATTATCTCAGTCGAGACCCGAGATAATGTTCATTAAGTCAGTCGAGACCCGGCTTAAAGAGTTATCTTATGTTCAGTCGAGACCCGAAGTAAGATAGTTTAATTTACGTCGAGACCAGAAATTAATGATTATTTGTAATTAATATACCAGTCGATACCCGGTATAAATGTTAGTCCCTAACAAGCCAACTTACCCCAAGCGATGCCAAGTGCAAAAAGCGAGCGAGATCAGTCAGCTTGTCGTTTATATAGCCCTTGCTTGTACACGACACCACTGATAGAGTAGCAGCGGCGCATGATTACAAGAATTGGCAGTGCAGCTGCGATCTTGCGGTACTAGCGATAAAATTTGCCTAGCAACCAACAAAAATGCATAGCAACAAGAAATTTAGAGCTTCACATGCTGCTGTGTTAAATTAAATTATATTTGCAAAAATATTCTGTCTATCACGTAGAGAAGAAATTCCCGTTCAATGATTCTTATAATGATGATAGAGTTGCAAATTGATCTGCTTGATCGGATTGTATTGGTGCCATGCATTGTATGTATGCTACATGATAACACATGCTTTTGTTAGATGTTGTAGATAGTTTTGGGAAAGTTGTAATTAGATTGAATTTATTTTCTTTGCAGATCTCTATTTTAACGTTATATTTTGTAATATTTTCTATTTGCCGGAATTGTTTTTTAGCATGAGTTTAACAGTTCAAATATATGCTAATGATTTTAATTTGATCTGCTCGACGATGCTATACTTATGTATTGTATTTGTGTAATGTGTTATGTCGATGACAAATACATGGCTTTGTTGGGTTGTGTACATGTTTTTTGATTAAGAATAATCAAATTAGATTTAATTTTACTAAAAATTTCGATGTTTTGTTTTCAGAGGTTGTCTATTTATAAAATATATTCGAATCAATTTGGTTCGAACATATATATCCCGCGCGCACGTAAGTACACCAGCAATGGTAATGACGTATACAAATTGTCAAAATACACTATGTGATTCACAAAGTCTGGAACAGTCTGCGTCAATCTCACAACAACATTAGAGGTGGCTCCAAGATCTGGCATATTTGGAAGAATTACATTATCGCCAGCTCCATTTTAAATTTCAAAGCGATAAGAATATCCGTATGAATCGCAGAGCACGAATAATTTTATGCCCCACTTATGTGGCTTATTTGGTAAATATTGACGGAGATGATGAGCCATTTTTGTTCCACACATCTGCTCATCGATGCATAAACGAGGAGTTTTGGGAATGGAATCGAATCGTTCGTTCAACTTGTCAGAAAGTTTTTAATCCTAAATAAAGGATCGTAACCTGGTTGCCCTTTATTTCTACGTTGCTCTTCATTAGCGAAACACAAATGCCGTTTGATTGTATCAAACTGCCTACATGTCATTGTACTTCTGATTGGTTCAAAATAATTTTGACCCCAATAACTTTCTAGTCGTGGATAACGATAAATCGACATGTAGAATAGAATTCCCACATACTGGCGGAGCTGCACAGGATTTATCGAAAATGATGTATCTATTCTCTGTTGCCGGGCAGCCCGATTTGTTTCCTCAGCAATCAAGTTAAAAATATCCTCCTTGAAAAAATACAAAAAGCATTGCATTGGAGTCTTCAAATCTAGGAATGAACTCGGCAACGTTAGTACGGGAATAGTTTCCCATGGAAAGCCACTTCATTTATATGCAACTGAATGCCTTTCTTTTGCCATGTAATTTTAGAAAGCTCTTTAGATTTTATATCGATATTCTGTACGTCTGAAGGAGAAAAGAATAAACACTCAAGGAAGTGTTAGTGAGTTTCGAAATACAAACCTCCTCCAGTGAAACCACCTTGAGATGGATTGAACTGAGGACAAGCATTTTCTATTTGTGGCAATGGTGACCGTGGTCTTTTTGATGGTTGATATCTGTGTTGTTGTAGTTGTTGCTGTTGAGATTTCTGCATGCGATGGACCAGGCATTGGGTCTAATTTTTCATCAGCTTCATCGGAAAACCTCGATTCTGCAAACGGAGCACGACATTCACTAATAGAGCTGATATTCAATGAAAAATTCACAGCATTGATGAACGCATCTGCAGATTCACTTATCCCCAATCCTTGCAGATTTTCGCGAATTTCTTCTGCGTTCTTTGGAATTACGTCCTGACGAACCAGTACATCTTCAGAAAGGAAGTCAGGATCAGCAATGCTATCGTCCGTACGAAGTTTAAATTGGTTGCAGTATGTGAGTCTAATTCTACGGAAAAGCAAGTAAAACGAATTAACTAAAAAAAATGTTTCCCCTCAATTTAATAATTTAATTATAATAGAGGCCGCCTGTAGGCGGTTATAACGGTTAGAGGGTTAAGCTAACTTAATTTATACAAAAATAAATAGTACAATTAAACAAACAATATACAATAACAATACAATTAAGCAAACAAAAACAATTATACAAGCAAGTTGGTGGGTGCATTGACTCATTGCAAAACATTAAAATTATTTGGTCACTGATTTTATTTACCCGACCGATAGAGGGGCAAGACAAGTGGGTTAATTGAAATAATGAAAAATAACAAAAATGCGCTGACTAGTATAAAGTAATTAAATTACATGAGTCAGTGAACTCCGAATGGAAATATTTTGTAATGAATTTTTAATTTGGTTTAGATGATTTTAATTTGAATTATTGGTATGATGATATTCTTCAATTGGGATTTCAGGACCCTCCTTTCCTGAATTTTTTTTAAAGAAATGTACAATATTTGTTAAATTATACAGGATTAGCAAAAAAATTCCCATTAACTAGACAAATCTAGCTAAGAGCATGATGCATGATTTATTGTTAGCACTCGAGTGTTTATTTAGCATTTTTATGTACATACATTTATGTGACAAGGGCTTAAGAAAGTAAAATGGATTTGAAAAGTTGATTTCTTGTCACATGGATAGCACGTGACAACCAAGGGTTTTGATCATAACAATGCAGACAAAATATGATGCGGAAAATGAGTAAATTACAATTTTTATCAACTTTATAATGTAGATACCATTGATGCACTAAGGTCTGATCCATTTCTATAGAATTTATTAAACAAAAATATTACCTATATATAGGATTTAACTTTTTGTGACAGTACATATCTACTTACCTGTCCACTGGTCTGCCTAATTATCTGTAAGGGTGAATGAATTTCCAAGCATTTTGTTCTCTCTTTTTATTTTCCACAATTTCTACGATTATTGATTTGAAACCTTCGGCAAAATATTAGAAACTCGTCAGTTCAAATGCTGTGCCGGGCTTAGATTTTTGAAAGTGTTGCGTTTTTTTTTAAATCAAAAACTTCAAAAAATCTTCTTATTTTCCTCCCCCTCTTAAAAAATGTTTCATGTACATACCAATTTTTATTATTTTCGTACATAGATTCTCTAAACATATTTGTAAATGCTACCAGAGCTGGTTTTCCCAATTTGTTAATATTTTTCATGAAGTTGAGATTTTGTTTTGTAATCCATGCAAATACTCGGTTTTTTTCGCTCTAGGTGTATTCAGCAAACAAATTAATTAAAGTGATCAAATGGGTACATTCTGTATGGATATATGTGCAGTTTTGAATAGTAATTTAGTTTATAGGTATTATAGGTTGGTACTGCTGATCGTATTAGGATAATATTGGGATAATCTTTTGTTTCTAAGAAACACACTGCATTGCACTGGACAGTTACGAATGGATTTGTCTTAAAATTGTTTGGACTAGAAAAAAGTTTTTTTTAATGAAAACAATCGATCTAATTAAGATTAATTTTTAATGAAAACTATTTTATAATTTTGTTAAGGTATAATATAGTAAGTGTAGCTTTTGGAAAGATAAGGATCCAAGTTTAAAATTACTGGCAGACTATTTTCTTAAACTACTATCCAGCTTAGTCTCTATAGCATATATAAAATCAATGCACAGTTACATTACCATAAGTATCAATATAGAACATTTTAAGAATGATAAGTTCCTAAAAAATGAAGGATTATGTACTGATAGAACAAGTTATATACAGCGAGTACTGCTTCTGCATGGCACTAAATCGAAAGCTTATTACTACATAAATGGAAGGTTGGAATCGAGAGCTTTATTTTCTGCCATTCAGCCTTAAATTCTTATTTTAATTGGCTATCTACAGAGCTAATCTGGGAGCAAAAAATTTAGCTCCAAATTGAACGTGGGCATTAGGTGTGGAGCTTTTATTTCAAATCACATGAAATTTTGGCCCAGAAGGAGCTAATTAATAAGGAGTTTTAAAATATAACGCTCTAGAGGGAGCTGTATTTATAGAACAATACACTAGAATAGGAGCGATATTTTAAGCATCGAAAAAAAAAAGTTAATTTTGCCGAAGTGCAACGTCTAGATTTTTTTTATATTGATTGTTTGTATTGTAAATGAAAACGTAATCTTTTATTATTTACATGATAATTGCATACGTATGGATATCTCTTTCACAACTGCTTTGCCGTTGGCCGCTGTATACGAAATTCGACTAGAGATTTTTTGTTATTGTATCTTAGAGATAAGAGCAACAACAGCTGGCTATTGGCAAGGCACTTGAAGGCATTATGTTGAGTTTTATAAATTGAATGAATGCATATATGCATCTTAAAATCCATAAATCAGTTTTTTATTAATTTTCCTAAAAATTTGCAAAATTACAGAAGTTAATTGGAAGTATTTTAGATATTTATCACAACTTCAAGAAATGCTTTGCAGCTTTGCTGCTAAATTGCTGAAAACCGATTAACTTTGCTTAATAAAAATTAACACAACATTCCTTAAATGAAACAGGATATAGAAACATAATGGTCTTATAAAAAAAAACAAAAGAATTTTTTTGAAATTTCTTATAGATTATCAAAAGTAATCTTAAAATTGCATTTGAAAACTAAGTTTTTGAAAAATATGTTTGATATAATAAGCCTAGTCCTGACGTAGCAAATAATGTAAAGTAGCTCCACCACGTAGCAAACCCTAAAAAGCCTTTATACACATCAGTCGAGAGTACCTGTAAATCAAATTAATGTTACAATGTAAATGGTAATATGAAATAACAAACTTTTTTTAGATTCAGCCACGATGATTGCATATATTGTGCAGAGTATAAAATACTAAAATCTTCCGTTACTTCACTGAAATCAGATGTGTCCGTATTCTGAATACTTTTGGTTAAAGTATCTGTTGTGTTTTCCTCTTGATGAACTGACTCTCTAACTATTCCGGTCCAGCTAAAACCGCCCAAGTTTTTATACATCAATGTAAGGTACATACACATTATTAATGGTGCAGCAAACTGCAAAGTTACTACACAAAGATAATAAAATATTGAAGAGATCTGTAACGATATAATCCTTTTAATAATGTAAAAGTATGTTATTTATTTATTTTTTACTCGCCTTTTGTTGCAATTCAACGTTTGTTATGCGGCCGCCCTCTTTCTTTAAGTTTTCCATGCGTTCATGTGCAATATTTAAATATGACTGAAGATACACTGGCAGTAAAGCAAATCGAAGAATAACCACCATCACCACAATTAGCAACCTTGCAGTTTCAAAGGCATGTGGACTCATCCTAAATATTTTTAACATTAAACATAAAGCAATACGAAATGGCAATAATATAATATGATATTTTTAATTCTGCGAAGAGTAATATTCTGTTATAATTATGAATTTTGAATTTAAATATCACTTTTTACTTATAAAGAAAATATTTTTATTATGTCAAATATAGCCAAAATTTTATTGTAAGAGTCGTGAATGTATTGAACAATTAAAAATTGCAATACTTTTGTAATAGCGGTCGAAGCGTTAGTAACTTTACGTAAATAAAAGGAAGAGTTTAAGGAAAAAACTGTTTATTATTTTTCAATTAATTTAAAATTTTAAAATTATGAAATGTATATAATTTTCAATTAATGCATCTAAGCTATAATTAAGTTATATTTCCTTGGTGCAAAAACATTCTGTCGAGCTGCTTGTGGTCAAGCTTCAACTTTGAAAACAAATAATAATCACTCGAAGCCAAATCAGACTTGCAATTTGAATTTGAAGCAGCATTAATTTTTGGTAAAGTCAAACATTCAAAAGAAAATATTTTTATTATGTCAAATATAGCCAAAATTTTATTGTAAGAGTCGTGAATGTATTGAACAATTAAAAATTGCAATACTTTTGTAATAGCGGTCGAAGCGTTAGTAACTTTACGTAAATAAAAGGAAGAGTTTAAGGAAAAAACTGTTTATTATTTTTCAATTAATTTAAAATTTTAAAATTATGAAATGTATATAATTTTCAATTAATGCATCTAAGCTATAATTAAGTTATATTTCCTTGGTGCAAAAACATTCTGTCGAGCTGCTTGTGGTCAAGCTTCAACTTTGAAAACAAATAATAATCACTCGAAGCCAAATCAGACTTGCAATTTGAATTTGAAGCAGCATTAATTTTTGGTAAAGTCAAACATTCGCCTTCGAAATAAAAGCGGTACATATTAAGACAGTATTATTATATATACACGGTACACAGTAAAGCAATTTGCACAATTTGTTGCCACAAAGCTTAGGTATTTTTCGATAAGATTAGGGAATATCCCCAAAAATGTAGGTTTTCCCCCTAAATTTTAGTGAAAAATACCTACGCTTTGTGGCAACAATTTGTGCATTTTTTACAATGTATATTATTATAAAAGATAATCAAGATACTTTTTTTACTGCAATTGTCTGTGCCAAATTTATTTACACACATCTACACACAATACTTATGTGTATGGACTGTCCGTTGTTAGAACGTACATGCAAATTTGAATAAAGTGATAACTGAAATGAATGCACTGGCAATTTTGGATTTAAGATCAGTGGTCTATTTTCTTATCAAAAACCAACACTACTCACTTCCGTATAACTATCAATAAACTATTACACTTATTTTTAAAACTATCCAATCCAGGATGGGATTATATGTAAGTTATTAGGCCAGAGATTCAAACGCACTGGAAAACACTTATTGGCAGAAAGTTGTAATGTGAGATTGTCAAGAAAGTTGTATAAGTATATATTTGGTAGTCACTTGATGCAATTCAGTACTTCATGAAAAGTCTAGGCACTTCATGAAATGTAGGCAGATAGTGTAACAGTATGCGCTTAATGACTTTTTACACGATTTGTCCGAAATTTTTAGTCACGTCATGAAATGCTATAAGCCTTTACGCGAATAGTGTAATACCAACCGATAAAACCAAATACTAGGAAAGGGAGATGAGCGGTGAATGGGAGGTCGCGCACGACTCGAACACAGCCACACACACGGCAGCGTGTGGAAAAGCCTAGTTCATTAACTCACTCTTATGAATAAATATAATGTGATGGCAGGTTTAAAATTGCCAACCAGAGTCAAATACAATACAATCCAGTAGAACATAAATTAACAGGTTATTATTATATAATAGTAGCTCGAAAGATTGCTAATAATGGAATAGAAGATAAGGTATTAATGCCGCTAGTTTGCTATTTGATTTGAATGTGGCTGTGGTAAACAGGGCAACTTTCTTAGCAAAAACCACTACTGCGAAACTAGGCAATTAACAGGGAAGCCAAAACCATACAAATCACTGTATACTAATAATTAGGTACAGTTTACGATAAACATGAAGAGCAAAGAATAAAACAGTATTAATCATTGTATGCTAAGTAAATATTGCAGTTCACGATAAGCGTGAAGAAAGTTTGCTTCTTCCTTCAATTTGTTTTAATTAATTATGTATTTTACTATTCTTAATAAAAATTACAAAGGCGTTTCGTATCGGCAAGAACTTTGCAGTACGGCTAGTTCTTGCGTGCCGTATATGCCTGAGAGAAAAGCTAAGTCGACCTCATATATGCCCTCAGTTAAAATTCTAGGTGTGAATTATATGAGGCGAAATACTAAATATTTACTTTGTACTCAGCAGATTCTTAATACTTCTGCTCTGTATCTCACTCACGAAATATCAATCATGCGATTTGTCTCGAATTTTTAAAAGCGTAGTTTTTGTTAATGCAACAATTTCTATAAGCAGTATGTATAGTATTCTATGTTTACTTTCGATTGATATTTCAATTATTTAAACAAAAGATTCGTCTTGTTCACAAGTTCTTTTCTACATGAAATGCTTATCGTAAGAAGCTTTCCCCGCCTTACATATTTCTTTTAGAGATTTTATTTTTGGGCTTCTTTCGGCAGAAAGTTATTGTTGAATAATACACAGATTAATAAGTTTTCACTTTTAGTTACTTGAACAAGAATTAACGATTTAAAAAAAAACAGTAATAAAAAACTGAGGAAACAGAAAATAGCGTTCAACGAGATTTGCGTCTTCTTCTTCATTTTCTTTAAAATAAAAAAAAAGTTTAGTAATTTAGTGATAGTGCGATTTGTTTTGGAAATTGTTAAGTTGGTCAACCAAACATCAGAAATTTTGCAGCCCTAACAGAATTCAATAGCTTCCAATTGGCATCAAAAGCGGAGCTAGAATATACCTTGTGCAATTAAATGTAGGTACGAGAAACTAATCAACTCATGTTTCTGTAGGTTTGTATAAAAACACATTCTACAATACCAGTTCAGCTACTGGGCGCTCAATATAGATAATAACAATAAGTTTTCTGCGCGGACGGTATGTCAAACAAGAAGCATTTCATTTTTCAATAAACGAATTTCTGCCTGGGCACCGCGCCGTGAAAACCGAATATATGATCCAACAAAATTGATAGACCTTATCGATATACTGCGTATATTCTGTTGTAAAATATATGTGCGAAGTAAAAGGAGTTTGTCGTTTCGCAACAACAATTCGATATTTTGATTTTTATATACATATTTGTGTAGTATTTGACGCACAGCCTCTATTTTCTCAATGACTTTTTGATATGTTTTAAAAATTTCAATATTTGATCTCATAGCTTATTGTTCTACATCGGAAAGAACAGAATACAAACTTAACACTTTTTAAATTTTGTTTCTTAATCTGCCATCGAACAGAGCTGTTATTTTAGATTCTAATACATAATTTTTGTGTTATGTATCTGCACACACTGTGTACACTCAATTCACAAAAATAAGTACAATCTATGCTTTTAATACTCACAAGGGTTTTTCCATTCCTTCAAATACTCGTTCTGTGAGGTAATTCCGCGTAATCGGTCTAATCCATAAAATTACTGACACAAATGGTAACGCAAAACTTAAGTTTAATAAAACTTGAAGCATTTTTCTTTCCTGACAATATCTAAAATATAATGATTTCATATATACAGTTATAAATAAACAGATCAAGTTACCTTAGAGAATCCCAATGCATTCTCGCCATTCTTAAACCAGGAAAAGTAAATAGAGAGCCCAAAAAGGCACACGATAAAGCAATGAAAAAGTTTAAAACAATTTTAGATGCAGGTCCCCTAAAAGAAAAAAATTATTCAAAATTAATATACAAACGGATTACTCACGATGAATGCAATCCTTGTTCGGACAAAAACTCCACCGCACTTTGATTGAATTTGTCATATGCCTGTTCCAATCCAGTTTCCAAAAACTTCTCGTCTATAATTAATACTACCATTGCTATAAGCAAATATACTAAATAGGCTACAATACACATAGACCGTTCACCTATTGAATCCACATTTTTAAAATAAATAATAGTTAATGCAGCTAATAATTTTCTATTCAAAATAGTTAAGGAATCTTTTTTATTAATATCTAAATAAAATTTTGTACTAGCAGATCCTATTACTTCCCGTGATTACGCTATTCAGAATGAATCTAAAGAATTTCAAGTGGCTAAAGGGATTTTTCCTAATAAACAAATAGGGAAAAGGTTCTAAGCGAACAGTAAAAATGGTCAAGACCTCTTCAGTATATTCAAAATCGTTATAAGTACAATATAGAAATTCTATGAAAATTTGCCAATTTAGCTGATATTTGACATTTTATCTAACATTGTAATATAATCAGCACGGTTTCATATAGTACCTAAATATAAAAAAAAAAAATTTTTAAGACAAACCTACGATCTTGATAAATACCCGATTTTGCGCATTTTCAACACAATTTGAATAAGAAAGTAGGTTGCAAAATTTCAGCATCTGAACAATGAGCTCTTGATTTCTCTTAACAGACGGACGGGCGAGAGTGCTATTGTTACTTTTGCAAAAGTAAAAACTTAAAAAAATGTGAAACATAAAATCCATCTTTCGAATTTTAAAACCGTACGAAAAGTTCACATTAACAAATTTTGAAAAAACGAAAGTTTCTCTAAGCAAGAAGTTGACGAACATTTTTCCTGGCATATACCTTACAGCAACACATTACACACTATGGACGAAATTACAAATCTTGATGCTTTTCTCAATTTCTTCCTGCTTTCAATTCAAATTCTTAATATCGTTCATAAAACTCAATTACAAGCGGAATTGAGTATTTGGGGTAGCTACTGAGAAGTAGATGGCGTAAGCAGCGATAAGCTTCTAGTTTGTTCTTCTTCGACATAAACGCTGGTATCACGCTGGTAGACAGGTCAGATCATTCCGCTATCGACAGCCAAGGTAGCAGCACCTAGTGTCAATAACTGAATGTGTAAGCCAGCGATAATCAAACCAGGTAAAATAAAGAAATTCGCATTTTGCCCACGTCATGTTATGGTCGCAACTTTACCTGCACTCGCAGCTGTCAAGATCCCTCCTACTGCTCAATTGACCTCTGGGTGTCAAAAATTGAGACGGTTCCGCGAACAGAAGCTTAAAGAAAAATTAATTGGTGGCCAGGCGAGGAAGATGACAAATAAAAAGGTGGGTCTGTCATTGTACAACGGGTGAAAAGCTTGTGAGAAAAGTTAGAGAAAGATCTAAACGTTCTGGCGGCATCCAAAAAGAGAGAGGTCAGTTTATCAAAGAAATTAGAAAGGAAAGGCCACGGCAATTGGCTCCCATTGGAAGTTTTAAGGTATACATTTGTTGAAATTGAGCTCCAGCGAATCTAATTGATTTGTTTAACTTATAGGTATCTATAATTGATATTTCTACTGAAGTACGGTCCCGTGAGACCAGTATAGTAATTAATAGGCAAAAAAGGCTCGTCCCGAATTCACATGTGTTGAAATTGAACTGCAACGAACCCAATTGTGTTGGCTAGCCTACAAAAGAATAGCTAGGATTCATATTCCTACTGAAGCAAAGTTGCTGTGGGACCAGCTATTGTAATTAACCATAAAAAAATTCAAGTTATACTTGGAAACATCCCGCGGAATACAAAACACCATTTGCCTCAAGATGTGAGTTTAGAACATGCTCAACACTCAGTCTGTCATCGTAGTCCCTTCTCCGTAAAGTAATCAGGGGGGTCCTGTTCAGCAATTTAAAGAAGCTGGGGAATTACCCAGATACCAAATCGAGAGTCATACTGCGCCAAATAAGCAAGCGTACTTAGAAAACATATGGATAGGGGTCAATACCGCGGTACGGCCCCTTGTCCGCAAATTTTAACGGGAGCCTATAACACACGAATCAGGCCCCAGCAGTAAGCACAGGAAGCAGCCGTCCGATTACATTAAGGCCGTAGCCCCGGGCAACCTCCCTTTTAAAGAAAGTTTAAATTAGAAACGACAAAAGAAAAATTAATGTTAGACAGGATCCTGGATATCTAGGAATTTGCGCGAAAATAAAGTTCGTTTATATGAATAAAAAAAAAATTTCAAACCGCGACTCCAGGAGTGAGTTGCGTGAGCCATATCTCTGGAACGAGTTATCTTAAATAAAAAACTCACATGGCATTAGATTAAGTATAACGGTGAGTTCGTCCTGATCTACGATCATCTCAAAATTTCAATTTTTACTATTTTTTTTATAGCAATAATCACTGAAAAACGATCCTACTTTTTTTTCAAAATAAGTCCGCCATTTTGTTAATTATGTATAAAAGTTAATGATTGTAGTTCGGAACGAACTCACTATTATACTTAATCTAATTCCATGTGATTTTTTTTATTTCAGATATTTCGTTCCAGAGATATGGCTCACGTAACCTACTTGTCTACTTTTTGAAACGTTACGTTTATCTATCATTTTTGTGTATAAAAAAGTAAAAAAATAAATTTCCTGCATTTCGAAAGTTTGTTTATTAAGTTCAACAACTTTTATATCAATACCTATAATAAAAACTTCCAAAAAAACATTAATAAAAATAGCTTTTTTTGTAGCGCGCAAAGTAACTAATCCCTTAAATACTAGTTCGCGCTTGTTGATTTGGGCACTCATAGACTCAGGTCAGATTGGCTGAGGAAACATTCTTGTCGGTGCGGAGAATACTTACTAGACGAGGAAAACCAGCCAACAGAATCATATTTACCATCTAACGCTATGAGAATCCAGTTTACATCGCAAGGTGAAATTTACTACTAAAATGTGGTGATGAAGACCGCATAGGCTCACTCCTCCGCTACGTCAGGCTCATTAGGGACATTTCTCAACACAGTGCCAGCAATATCGTCAGGGAAGACGGAGAAATTTCACATGAGGACTGTCTTTCAAGTCCTCACAATATCTACAGGTAAGTTATGGAAGCAGTCCGTTCAGAACTATCATGCAGTGTGTAACCCTTTTGTTCAGGTCTGAATTTTTTGTAAATGATGCGTCACAGCAGCAGGTTCTTCGTGTTGACCCACCCCACACTCTTCGCCATTCACCGAGGTGTACTAGCGTGCCGATACCTACATACAACGCTTGTCACGGAGCGAGCTATCAGCTTCGGCTGATAGTCTGAACTTCACGTCCAAATCACACTCACTCACCTGCTACCATAACTGGCATTTCGTTTTTATTGCGCACAAGTGCTGAGAGAAAGTGTGAAGAGCAGGTAGTGAAGTGGACAATTTTCAATTTTCTTTGTGGTGTGGTGCTTTGCGTTCAGTAAAAATAGATGTAGATAGCACAAAGACACTAAAATTAACAATTGCAGCCTTGCAAAGTAAACTCCAAACTAAAAAGCGTGGTGGAGCTCAAAATTGCACTCAGCAAAGCAGCAGGAAAGTGGATGATTGCTTTCATCGGAAAATATGATGTTAGTGAGATCATAAAGGTAGACAGACAACTGGACCATATCGTGTTTTGGGAAAAACACGTCACAAAAGGAGTAGCCCATTTCAAAAGATGCCAACTATTTGTATACGTGGCCAACAACTGTGAACAGATATATCGATGCGTGAAATGCGACAAGAAGCATGGACCAGGATAGTGTTCAAGAATAAATAATCATACTGGGTCGAAGCCATACTGCGAACACGAAGGGCATGCTGCCAATTATCGGGGATGCCGAAATATAAAGAAGTCAACGCCGCAAAACGAGAAATGTCGGGAGCAGCAGACGCAAAAAGAAATATTTGTCCGGGAATCGGTGAGGAATTATATAAAGTCAGGTTGTTCTCGGAAGTAATTACTAACAAACCAAATAATATCCAATTTAATATAAATAAGCTACAGCAACCCTCTTAGCTCCAACCGGACCAACCGGACCATTTTACGATCAAAATTTCTTGATAATTGTTCCTACAAAAACTATTACGTCTAAGACAACAATCAAAATATTACGAGAAATGTTTGCTAGATTTGGACTTCCACTCACTCTTGTCTCAGATAATGCAACATCATTCACATCAAATGAGTTTCGATCATTTCTAAAATCAAATGGCGCACCGTATCATCCATCATCAAACGGTTAAGCTGAACGGTACGTACAAACAATAAAACAAGGAATTAGAACGATGATGTACGAAAGCGGCGACTTAATGAAATACAATGTCGGCTTCTAATGCTATACCGAAGGGTACCAAACTCTACAACTGGTCTGAGCCCAGCGGAATTAATGTTTAAGAGAAACATCAGAACCAGAATGGTTTGGTTAACAAGGACATGGCAACTGAAATGAATGAAAGGAAAGGATCGTCAAACACCAGTACCCGAATATTTGAGATCGGCGACATGGTTTAAGCGCGATTTTATAATAACAAGTGCATTAAATGGAGATTTGCCATCGTAATAAAGAGGAAAGGAGGCAGCCTTTACGACATCTTAATTAATAATGAAACACACGCGGCATCAGTTAAGACCATCTGATTGTCAGCAAATATTAGTTTTAACAACTTTTCAATGAAACCACTAACAATGACTTGACAAGGTCTGAACATGAAAACTTGCAAACGTACAATCCCCAAATTTCAGATCCAGCGAGGAGCAGGGATAATGTTATCGAAGGACGCAGCAAGCCGGCAAATCCACCTATGACCACACGGAGCAATATAGCCCATCATCGACGATTACAGAAGAAAACGAGAGGGTAGTAGGAAACAATAGTAACATGCCTCAGAGCAGCATCATGCCACACCCTCAGCCCTCAACTTCGCCGTTTTGATACGACAACAGGCAAAACGTCTCCAACCTCAGTAATTTCCCTTCGACAGAAGGAAAAATGTTATATACAGACGTTAATAGCAATCATCCTCATCACGCGATGAGATAAGCCAGTACACGATGGGCGATTTCCACACACCAATTTTTGCGGACTCGAGCGTTTCAGTTCAAGCCATACATCTGAGTTATTATTCAATCATTCAACTCTACCGAACACAAAAATAAATATATTTAAACAATTTAAGTAACTATTAGGCATTATTGTATACAATTGAAGCTCGTAAAACAGACTTGTGAGATGAAAGCCGTAGGATAGGCCATAAGTATATATAGAGTGACGCTTACGGATGATTAATGCATATGCGTATAGTACGCCCGGTTCTGATTAGGCATAGAGACTTAACGGCGAATGTGATGAAAATGTAGCTCGAGCGCTACCCGCTAGTGTTTCAGTTTGTTTTCTGTATTATTAGAATACTTTTCGTGTAGGAGATAGATCTAAGGATATGAAATGCTTTGTTTTTGTAAATCCTCTGGTGTATTTATTAAAAATCTGGATTATAACGTAATAATGAGGTACTAGAAATGTTTAATTCTCTTTCACTCTTGCGAAGGTCCTCTCTGAACGAGGGTTGATCAGTGTCCGCTCCTTTGCTATTTCCAGATTTAATAGGGACATTGGGTATACTATGTGCCGGGAATGTCGCAAGATCAGTGCTCACAATAAGTTCAGGTAAGTGGTGTAAAAGTCTCTTCAGGACTGGATGTGATGCGACGTTTTGGTTTTGAAAGGCACGATATCTTTTTCGAATGGTTTGTGACAGCGGCAGGATTTGGTTTACCCACCCCTGAATCCTCCCGCAATAACCAAAGTGATAGCGTGCCGCCCTGCACATGCAACGCTGATCACCGAGTAAGCTATCAGCTTCGGCTGATAGCCTGTACTTTACATCCAAATATACTCACTCACCTTGTACCATAACAAATTCTGAGCATAAAAACCAATTGCGAAATTAGGCATGATTATTTGACTCTGAGAGCCCATAAAACCTATCCACATACAATGAAATCATCGTTCAATCCCGCACAAAATGTCATCGATTTCATATATCCAGAAGGCCCTGCATCTACGCTCAAGCTTCCTACATCCATCATCGAACATCATTTCAAACGGGAAGAATAGAAGTCCAGGAACTCAAAAGGGATGAAGTATTACCAGACGAAATTCGTACCAACGACGTACATAATCTTACCTTGGGATACACCGCACTGCTATTAATAATCACAATTGCATCAGTTCTGTACAGCAAAAAAAAAAACGAATAAAAAATAATTATTTGAAACTCAAATAATTTGCACCAAATAACAAATAATTATTTGCGAATAATTCACCAAATAACGAATAATTATTTGATTTTCAAATAACGCACGATCGAATAAAAAATAATTATTTGAAACTCAAATAATTTGTACCAAATAAAAAAAATTTATTTGCGAATAACTTAAAATAAATTGATACTCAAATAAAAATTTATCCGAATAATTTTTTATTTGATTTTTTAGAAAAATCGTTATTTGATTGAAAATTTATTCGAATAATGCCCAGCACCTGGTTTAGTTTTAAGTATTTTCATTATTTTACAGAATTTTCATTTTTTCTTTGTATAAATAACTGAATTTAAAATAAAGTCTAGTCTTAACTTGTTTCCTCGGACAGAAAAGTGTTTTTATTGTATCGTCGATTACGCTTTTTTCTGTGGTGCTTAAGTGCTACACTTATTGCACCATTCATTTAGAGTACAGGTGATACACTTTACTCGTATACACAGCAAACAAGAAAAAGAGTTTGTCCGATTAACTAAATACAACCAGTAAAGAAGCTTCTAGAACAGTTCGTCCGACAGTAAAAATGATTATTACCAAATTCATAGGATTTCATATACTGAAGCACTTTTCATTCCATATAGAAATGCCACGGAAAAATCTAGGAATTCCATGCAAAAAAACATGAAAATCTGATAGGAATTTCGACGCAGTTCCCTTTGGCCAAAGAAGTGGAAATCCGTGCGCAAATAGTACGGATTTCCAGGTAAACTCCTCAAAAATGACAAGGCAAACGACCGGAATTCATTCCATTCGAATTGCTTATTGGGGACTGATCGTTTTCACAGTATACGTAAAAATCCGTTTATATATGGCAACAACAAGGTGGGGTTGCCCGATTTAGTCTATCTTCGAAATTATATTTACTACTTTAATGAAAACCTCGTCTACAAAATTTCAGCTCTCTTTGTTGACGCGTTCGCAGGCAGTGTCCAAATATATGGTGAAAAACAAAATTTTTGTATGGCAACCCTACGAAGAATTTATCTATTTTGTCCTATTTTCGAACTTAAATTTTCTTTTTTTTAAAAGCCCTTGTGCAAAATTTCAGCCCTCTAACTACATGCATTCTCGAGTTATCGTGAGTGCGGACTGTTGAATGGACATGCAAAAATCAAATAACTTTTATATTATGAGAGTGTCCAAGCCATTTTGCTCTACCATCAATTTTTCTATGCGTTACAAACGTAACGACAAACTTAGTACCTATACCCTATAAATTTCATCTAGGGTATAAAATTGGGTTTCAGGGAGGAATTAGCGAAACTGGTCAAGAAAAAAACATTCCTTTATGAAAAAGGGAAGTTTGCAGGAATAATGAATAATGTCATTGTAATGTCATAAATGCAAATACCGCCGAAAATATCACATTGCGCTAATGTTATCCAGACTATAGTCCGCTTGCAGATGGGCAAACGTTGAGCGGTCAGAGTGTCAACATTAATAATGTCTTCACTCTAAAAAAAAATTACAGCACACCTAACCCGGGGGTTACACGTAATAGTACAGCTTGCATGCAAGCTGCATTGCCATACTTCTTGCACGTGTAACCTCTACTGTCATGCTGGCGGCAGCTCAGCTTTCAGCGAACTTGCGTGATGAAAAATCATGGCAGCTGAGATGATAGTAATTTGACATTATACAGTTTTCAATATGGCGGAAAAATTTATTTGAGAGCAGAGCTTTTTAAATTAATAAATTTATACAGGGAAAATGAAATTTTCTGGGATCATTTGCATTACATCATTTTCCAACACTTTCCTCTTCCTTTTTTCTTATTTTTTTTCGATTCTGCTACCTCCTTTATTGATAAAATTTCCGATATACACAAGACTTTATGTCTCAATGAAATTGTTTTAATGAACCTGCATGCAAGATGATAGCTGTGTTATTTTGTGTAGCTTGTTCTAGAACTCCCATATACTGTCGATTGAAGCGAACTATTTGTTCTGTTCGCTTCATTTATACATCTTCTATGAAAATGTATGAAGCGTTCTTTTGTGTATCTTCTGTTCTGCTCTGCGGACACAAATGAACACAGCTATTAAGACATCAAGCGAACTGCCTTCTGCTGTCAAATTTAAAATCGCATTGGAAGGAAGGCTTGCATGCAAGCTGTACTATCTAGTGTAACCCCCGGTTAATTGGCAATGCGCACCAGTTAGGGCGAAATACAGTGCGAGCGTGAGCGCAGCCGACGTTTGTCAGTTTCTGTAGAATATATGAGAAGTTGTATAAGTTCTAATCACTGACTTATAACAATGGACTGAGCGATTTGCTATTTCATGTGGCACACATAATGTGTTTCTGTATATCATCGTTAGAGTACCCTTTAAAACTACATAAAAAACATGTAAAACTCAACCAATCAGATGAAATTTTACATCCGAAAATCGAATTAAATAAAAAAATATATTTTCTTGTGTCCAAGTGATATTTTAATCGCTTATAAGGAATTAAGCTCATTCCGACTTTAATTTTCAAGTTATTTTTAACTGAATCCTGCTTATGGGCAAGAGGGACGGAGCATGATAAACACTATCTTACCTTATTCTTTCGGCGGTGATTGCATCTGCAGCCAACATAAAAACACAAATGGCATAATAAAACGTTCAGTAAGAAATATTTTGTGTTGGTAGGTCCAACTCTGCCATAGTGCCATTCTTCCCTTTAGGAAAATGGCAATACGCTCAGTCCGTTGTTATAATTCAGTGGTTCTAATGGTAAAGTCGGTTGCGACCACTGCGGTGAGCAAACGTCGGGGTAGCTCTAGTTTCTACTCCAGCGCAACTTTAACATTTGGTTGTGTTCAGCCAGCAGCTGATTTGGTTTTAATGAATTCGAAAGTGTCTTCCCAAGAAAAGTTGATTAGTTTGGTGCGAGATGTGTAGTTTATTTATATATTAAAATGCCGGGTTTATAGATATCTAGAAAAAAAAAGTCAGTGTTAAATTAAAGTTCACTACGCCGAAGTTATCAAACGTCGGCTGAGTCGAAGTCGTGTACGCTCACACTGTGTTTCGACCTTTAATCTGAGCTGTAAAAACACCGCTCGGCGACGCAACCCAACACTCTTCAATGCCAAAACTGTCGTATCAAAAGCCTGGCTACGCTATATTTTACCTTGTGACAGCTCATTGCTTACCACTCGACAATATGAAATTGACCTAAGAGATGTTTTTAAGACATTTATATACACTAGTCAACTTATTTTCCGTTTTGTCTACCGACATAAGCAACAATAACGGAGAAAAACTAGTCATTTCATAGGTTCTTCTCCTATCTAAATTTTCAACAAAAATGAAGCTCTAACAAATTTCAATCAAATAATTAAAAAAAAAAGTATCAAGTAGAGTAAATTTATGGAAAGTTTAATGATTAAATGAAATCCAAGCTCCTAAACTAACTGAATGCACCAGTTGTTAATCACATGAAGAATTGCGTTTTGGGGGGCTGTAATACACTCAAGTTTTCGTAAATTTGCTCTATTTGCTACACTTTCGTTTGTATCATTAGAAAGAAAACCTACTGACATCCACTTTGTAGTACGTTCTACAATAAATGCTTTTCTATTCCAGTAACCTCATTTTGAAAATGTAAAGGGTCTAATCGCCCAATGACTTATTTAAAACCAAATTCATTCGATTTATTCGAAGAGCTAACTAGATTGATATATGAAAGTCGTACCAGTGCAGGCAGTATTCGGGAGTTATGTTCCAACATAACACAAATTTGATTATGTAAAAAGGCACTATCAGGACTCAGGACAATATTAGACAATTGAATTCAAAAAGAACATCTGTTTCACGATAACGATCTGTAAGCAAATATGCGTGCATATGACACTGTTGTTTTAAAGGATACATTGCATAAAACACCACTAGAAAGCACCAAACCATGCTCAAATTCAATTCTGCTTTGATTGGAAAGTAGAAGAAATATACCTGCAATTTAAAATTATCAGTATCTTTTTAAAAACTACTTTTTAAAGACTACCTCAGAAAGAATGTATACAAGGGCTGCATAAATGCTAAAGTCAACTAGCCACTGAAATTCGGCAAAGTACTTTAATTGAACAACATCTATTTCTGATACCTTAACCGCTTCCAATTGTATATTAAGGTTCCTGGGAATATGAAAGCTATTTAAATTATCCTTAATATTTGCCTTGCTTTTTTGTTTATCTTTGGGCACTCCAGCCAAACGTTTTAAATGTTCATTTGTAGGATGTAAATAACGTATTAATCCAGTACAGCAAAGTGACCATTTGGCAAAGGAAAAATGTGGATTCAGCTTTTGTATAACGCTGATCATAATCAGACTAATAACAAATTGCACGCCAAGAAGTGCCTAAAATACAGAAAAAAATATTTGTATTTATTTTTAGACTACCTGGGCAATTTATAACCTATTTGCTTTTATGTACACGGTGCAAACCTTACCATTTTATTAATTTAATTGTCCAGAAATGATAAAAACTTCTGCTCACTGTTCGAAACTGAAAATAATTCTACTATTACTACTGCTACACAAAATAGCGCATTTCCACGCTGAACAAGAACTTTTTTCACCTGAGCTAAACTCAACTGTCAGTCACTCTTTCGGTTTCTAAACAATTAATCGATGATTAAAAAAATCGCACGGATATAATCGACTAAAAACAAACGATTATAAAAAATCGATGTTTTTAGTCACTCGACTATTTTGCATCAAATTCAATTCAAATCCTCGAAGATTCAAATTCAACTATTCTGCAGTTGGTTAGAAGAAGAAGAAGAGAGGTATAGAAGTTGCTTGTGTTTTTTTTACGAAGTTTATGTAATAAAAATTGTGATTTGCTTGTTTTCTGGTTAAAAACAATTTCATTATAAAAGTAATGGACTCTAAATAGGTGATGACAATAGTTTGAAATATGTCTTAAATAAATAGATAAGGGACTGTATTTGGTTAATATCGTTACGTGCAATAGAAAGAGACAACTGGTGACATCTACTGGCAATAAACAACTTCAGGTTCGGAGAGTAAATGACTTCAGGTTCGGAGAATCGATTATGAAAGTTCAGGAATAGAACAAATAGAATAGTCAAGAAGCTTTTGGAATAGAACACTCCAGAATAATCCGGAGTGTTTCGAGGGTATAAATATAACAGTTGTCATCGCCAGAAAAAGAGTCTTGTCTTAGACGTTGCAGTGTTAAGAAGCGAAAGCAATAAAGAAGCGATAGTGTGTAATTAGATTGAGATAATTGAAAGTACAGTGTTAGAGATAATTAGAGTTGAGTTGATTAAATAAATGTTTGTGAACTTTATATGATTTAAGTGTAATAAAGAATTTATATATTAATTATTTAATATTGTGTTTTAAATAACGAACCAAAGGCCACGCTCGCAACAACTGGTGTCAGAAGTGAAATATATTTGAGAAATAAAGTGGTGGCAATTGACTGAAAAATTAAAAGTGTGATTAATTTTGTGGAATTGTGTTAAATTTTAAAAATTCTGGAAAATAATTTATATTCAACTGTGAGTGAATTACTAAAATAATGGGGCGCAAAGTGGACGAGCTTCGAACGCAGGATTTGAAAGTGGAGTTAGGGAACCGATCATTACAAACGACAGGCATAAAGAAAATTCTAGTCGAGCGACTTAGACAATCTTTGATAGAGGAAGGAAAGAATCCTGAAACATTTGTTTTCGAAGAGAACTTGGAAGAAATCGAAGTTGAAGAAGCGCCTGCGATGAAAATGGAACAGCTTTTGAGTACTTTAATGAGTAAAATGGAAGCCCGTTTTGATGAGCAAAAGAATTCTCTCGAGGAACAAAAGAATTCTCTCGAGGAACAAAAGAATTCTCTGGAATCACGTTTAGATGAACAGAAGAAATCTATGGACGAACAAAAGAATTCTCTCGAGGAACAAAAGAATTCTCTGGAATCACGTTTAGATGAACAGAAGAAATCTATGGACGAACAAAAGAAATCTATGGAAGCCCGATTTGATGAACAAAAGATTGATTTTGAGGAGCAAAAGAAATCTCTGGAAACCCGTTTGGACGAACAAAAGATCTCTCTGGAGAATTGTCTAGAAACTCGTTTGGAGGAACAGAAGACTTTCCTGAAAAACTCACAGACGAACAAAATTTGAAAATTGAAGGAATCGAGCAGGAAGTGGCGGAAGCTCAACAAAAAGTCACCGAGCAGCTTGACAATTTTAAGTCAGATCTGGAAAGAATAAAGCATCGTCAGCCTCTAAGCGGAGCAACTGAAATATCCGGTGCAGGTAGAATGAAACCTCCCATATTTGATGGACAAAATTCGTGGCATATCTTCAAGAGACAATTCGAGGCAGCTTCAGAGGTAAATGGATGGAATGATGAAGACAAAGCTATAGCTCTGGTGTTAGCACTTCGAGGTCCTGCGTCAGAACTCTTACGAACTGTACCGATTGAAAATCAACGTAATGTTACGTGCAATAGAAAGAGACAACTGGTGACATCTACTGGCAATAAACAACTTCAGGTTCGGAGAGTAAATGACTTTAGGTTCGGAGAATCGATTATGAAAGTTCAGGAATAGAACAAATAGAATAGTCTAGAAGCTTTTGGAATAGAACACTCCAGATTTATCCGGAGTGTTTCTAGGGTATAAATATAACAGTTGTCATCGCCAGAAAAAAGAGTCTTGTCTTAGACGTTGCAGTGTTAAGAAGCGAAAGTAATAAAGAAGCGATAGTGTGTAATTAGATTGAGATAATTGAAAGTACAGTGTTAGCGATAATTAGAGTTGAGTTGATTAAATAAATGTTTGTGAACTTTATATGATTTAAGTGTAATAAAGAACTTATATATTAATTATTTAATATTGTGTTTTAAATAACGAACCAAAGGCCACGCTCGCAACAGTAATTACTCTTCATTAGTACATGCGATAGAATTACGTTACGGAGATGAGCACATGCAGCAAGTATATCGCCTACAGTTGCGCAACAGGATTCAAAAACATGGCGAATCACTACAACAACTGCAGGCAGATGTAGAAAGATTAGCGCATCTGTCATACTCCAGCGTGAATGCGGATTTTCTCAATGAAGTGGCCACGGAGGCATTTGTGAACGCTATTACAGATCAAAATTTACAACAATCATTGAGGCTAGCAGGAAAGAAATCAACAGCAGAAGTACTAGCCTATGCATTAACATACGAATCCGCCAGACAAGCTTCACGGAGTGCAGTACGAGTGAGAGAAATTTCAGTGGAAGAATGTACTTGTAATAGAGTGCAATCATCACAGAGCCCGCCTTCACGTGGTGTCCCTCCATGCTGGAACTGTAATAGACCAGGGCACCTTCAAAGAGACTGCAGAAAACGTCGACGAGTGGAATCACCAGAAGAAGAGGGGAAAGAAGAATGCCAAAGATGTCGAGCCAGGGAACAAGCAATTCGTGGAGAGACTAGATATCAAACAGCGACTAGTCGCATCGTCTCTCCTCTTGAGCAGTCGGAAAACTAGTAAAAACCAACTTCGTGGGGGCAGAAGTTGGTTGGTGGAATCGACAGCCCCGAAGTCATCATCCAAGTAAGTCAGTTACAGAGAAATAATAGCAGTCTTGTTATATATGGAAGTGTAGGAAAAAATGACTGCGCAGTTACTATCGATACTGGAGCTTCAAGATCAATTATTAGAGCAGATCTTGTTAAGAACAAATGGCTTCACAACACCACCAAATATCTACTAAGAACAGCAACTGGAGCGGCAGCACAGGTGTTTGGAGAAATAACTTTAGATGTTCAACTAGGCGAACTACTATTTCCTCACACTTTCCTGGTTTCAGACATAATGGATGACTGCATGATTTCATGACCACATACAAAATAAATCTGGATGTCGGAGAGCGGATTCTCAAATATGGCGACATAGAAATTCCTATGAAACTAGGAGAAGAAGCAGATCATCCTGCGAAAGTAAGGACGATGGTTTGCGAAAATATTACTCTTTCGCCATGCTCCGAGACACTAATATGGACAAAGCTTACTGATGACATCGGGACCTGCCGATTCTATCTGGTGGAGCCTAACCCCACAAAAGTTACATCGAACATCATCGTTGGCAAGACTTTAGTGAAGGCAGAAGGTGCAACATTAATTCCAGTCAGAGTGCTTAACACATCCGAAAACGAGGTACAACTAAAAGAAGGTGCTATAATTGGAAATTGTGAACCCGTTTACCAAATCGTCAATTTAGATAATGGTAGTAATGTCAAGGAGACAAAAACTATACCAGCTACTACCCAACAGGTTCAGAAACTTCTTTCGTCAAGTGCCTTAAGTGAACAACAACACAACGATGCCAAAGAGGTGATCGATGAATTTTCGGAATTATTTGCAATGAATGATGATGATTATGGTAAAACAAATCTTGTCCAGCATCGAATCGATACAGGAGATTCCAGACCCATTCGACAGACACCACGAAGATTGCCATTAGCCAAACAACCAGAAGTTGCAGACATGATGAACTCCATGAAGAAACAAGGCATCATAGAGGAATCTAACAGCCCTTGGACATCTCCGGTTGTTCTGGTTAGGAAGAAGGATGGCAGCACCCGATTCTGTGTAGACTACCGCCAACTAAATAACGTGACGAGAAAAGATAGCTATCCATTACCAAGGATTGATGACACATTGGATACCCTTTCCGGAGCGGAATGGTTTTCCACGCTGGATTTGAAGAGTGGTTACTGGCAAGTGGAAATACATCCCGAGGACCGAGAGAAAACTGCTTTCTCAGTTGGCAGTGGCTTATGGCAATTCAAAGTAATGCCATTTGGGTTATGTAATGCTCCAGCCACATTCGAACGACTAATGGAATGTGTTCTACGAGGTTTAACCTGGAAAACATGTCTTGTCTATTTGGATGACATAATAGTAATCGGAAGGACATTCATGGAACATAAAAACAACTTACGGGATGTACTTCAAAGACTCAAAGATGCAAAATTAAAGCTCAGTGCGAGTAAATGTGCTCTATTTAAAAAAGAGGTTAAATATTTAGGGCACATAGTTTCATCACAAGGAGTAAGAACCGATCCAGAGAAAATAGAAGCCGTCAAAAATTGGCCAGCTCCAAAGGACAAACATCAATTACGGAGTTTTCTTGGTTTAGCTACCTACTACAGGCGATTCGTGAAAGGTTTTTCAGATATAGCAAGAAGCCTACATCAACTTACCGAAAAGGGAAAGCCGTTCATATGGTCGGATAAATGCAACGAAAGTTTTGAAAATTTGAAGCAACAGCTCTGTGAGGCTCCAGTACTTCACTATCCAAAGCTGGGAAAAACATTTACATTAGACACGGATGCCAGCAATGAAGGTATTGGTGCAGTGCTTTCTCAGGAGGAGAATGGTCAAGAAGTTCCAGTAGCTTACTATAGCAAAGCACTTTCAAAGTCAGAGAAAAATTATTGTGCTACAAGAAAGGAGCTACTTGCCATTGTAAGTTCAACAAAGCATTTTCATAAATATCTCTATGGGCAGAAATTCATCCTTCGCACCGACCATGCAGCGCTTAAATGGCTTCTGCAGTTTAAGAATCCTGAGGGACAAGTGGCGAGATGGATAGAGCGACTCCAGGCTTATGATTTTGAAATACAACACCGAAGAGGTCGTATCCATGGAAATGCAGACGCCCTTTCACGACGTCCATGTAAACTTGAGTGCAAACATTGCACACGAATAGAAGAAAAAGAAACAGCAGCAACTATACAGTTGGTAACCGTGGAGCCATCTACAGGTTGCGACAACGAGGACCTACGAACAGCACAACGAGAAGATCCGGACATTTCACCTATTCTTGCTTGGAAAGAAGACATGGAAAGACCAGACTGGAAGGATATTTCGGAACGGAGTGAGAAGCTAAAAAGTTACTGGGCTCAATGGAACTCTCTTCATGTTGAATGTGGTATATTAAAACGCAAGTGGGAAGCACCTAATGGCGAATCTTTCCGAATGCAGATAGTCGTGCCGGCATCAAATGTCAAAGATGTTCTAGAAGAAATGCACGGTGGAACCTCTGGAGGACATTTGGGAGTGAACAAAACCATTTCCAAAATACGAGAAAAGTTTTATTGGTTACATATGCGAGAAGATGTGGAGGAGTGGTGCCGCAGATGCACTGTCTGTGCTGCTTGCAAAGGGCCGCAACACAGAAGTAGAGGAGAAATGCATAAGTATAATGTCGGAGCCCCCTTTGAAAGGATAGCTATAGACATCGCTGGACCTTTTCCAGAAACGGATGGCGGTAACCGTTATATATTAGTTGCCATTGACTATTTCAGTAAATGGCCTGAAGCTTATGCAATCCCTAATCAAGAGGCAACCACAGTTGCGGAACAAATAATAACGAATTGGGTCAGTAGGTTTGGTGTGCCTCACGAACTTCATTCGGACCAAGGACGGAACTTCGAATCGCGGACTTTCCAGGAGATGTGTAAAATGTTGGGAATAAGAAAAACTAGAATAACTCCTCTACACCCACAATCTGATGCCATGGTAGAGCGCTTCAACAGAACATTGATCGAGCATCTAAAGAAAGTAGTTGACTATCATCAACGCGATTGGGATCGACATATTCCCTTATTCCTAATGGCTTATAGATCAGCCGTTCATAGTACAACCGGACAAACCCCAGCTAAAGTCATATTCGGAAGAGAGATGCGTTTACCTAGCGACCTCAAATTCGGTACCCCAGAGGTGAACAAAAGTTACCAAAAGACTACGTATCGGAGCTCAAACAACAATTAGCCGATGTACACGAGGCCACGAGGACGAAATTAGCAACAAATACTGATCGGATGAAGACCCGCTATAACTTACGCGCTAATTCCGCAGGATTTAACGAAGGTGATCTTGTTTGGCTGTACAACCCGAAACGACGTAAGGGACGTTCTCCAAAATTGCAACAACACTGGGAAGGACCATATTCAGTAGTAACTAGAATTAATGACGTGGTATACAGGATTCAGCGTGGCATAAGAGGCAAGCACAAAATTGTTCATTTGGACCGCTTGTGTCAATACTACGAGCATCAAGACCGTAGACCACCTGTTGTTCGGGACGAACAAGTTTAAGAAGGGGGCAGTGTTACGTGCAATAGAAAGAGACAACTGGTGACATCTACTGGCAATAAACAACTTCAGGTTCGGAGAGTAAATGACTTCAGGTTCGGAGAATCGATTATGAAAGTTCAGGAATAGAACAAATAGAATAGTCAAGAAGCTTTTGGAATAGAACACTCCAGAATAATCCGGAGTGTTTCTAGGGTATAAATATAATAGTTGTCATCGCCAGAAAAAGAGTCTTGTCTTAGACGTTGCAGTGTTAAGAAGCGAAAGCAATAAAGAAGCGATAGTGTGTAATTAGATTGCGATAATTGGAAGTACAGTGTTAGCGATAATTAGAGTTGAGTTGATTAAATAAATGTTTGTGAACTTTATATGATTTAAGTGTAATAAAGAACTTATATATTAATTATTTAATATTGTGTTTTAAATAACGAACCAAAGGCCACGCTCGCAACAATATTCTAATAATTTCCTTAAAGTAGAATAGTTTAGAAAAGCATTTATTAAAGAATGTCAGCTTACGCTACGTTACAACTTAGGTACATCGAGTACACAATAGATATTGATAATATGTCGAATGAATACAAAGCTTAGAAAAATAACAAAAAACGCAACGAACAAACTCATTGCAGTAGAAAATTATCTAGGTAGTAGTACTAATAACAGTTATAGCAGGGATGTAAAGGACTCACATTTTGACTCAACTCATCGCTCAACTCAGGATTTGAGTCCGCTCAATCATTGAGTCCGCTCAACAGTTGAGCGGTGGTTCATCGCTCGAAATTTGAGCGGACTCACTGGTTGAGCGGACTCATTGCTTGAATGGACTTGAGCGGACTCAAGTCTTGAGCGGACTCACTGCTGAGCGGACTCATCATTTGAGTTGAGCGGACTCAAATATTTTAAATAAGGATGGAAGGAGGAAGAAGAAATGTTGGCTAAGAAAATTAGCAAAAGCTAAATTAATAAAATATAATATAATGAATGACTTTTATATAAGGTTTTTTTATTTTATTGAAATTTCAGTTTAAATTTTAATTAAATCAGATTCTCTTTATGTTATTTAAAATATGATTTGAGTCCGCTCAACTCAAATGATGAGTCCGCTCAGGCAATGAGTCCGCTCAAGACTTAAGTACGCTCAAGTTCATTCAAGCAATGAGTCCGCTGAAGACTGAGTCCGCTCACGATTGAGTCCGCTCAAATTTCGAGCGATGAACCACCACTCAACTGTTGAGCGGACTCAAATCCTGAGTTGAGCGATGAGTTGATATGATAAATGAGTCCGCTCATTTAAAACCCTGACTTATAGGACTTAAATTAAGGTTGATGTAGTGCAAAATACAAACGAAAGAGAGGGAGTACAATGAAGTAAGAAGAAGAACAGCATAAGATAAAATAAAATAAAATAAAAAACTAACTAAAATAGAACAAAATAACAAAAGTAGGTATGACAAGCAAAATAGAGTAACATAATAAGATTTAAAATAACACCCTGACTAATCCTGACTAATTGCACATAACTTAATGATATATAAAAATAAAAGTTCAGCGAATTCAGAGCTGAGCACTTTTTTTTTTATAAGGATAGGTATAAAGGACTCGCTATAGATCTAAGAGATGGATCATCGCAAGCTCCTTGAACTGCTTAATAGAGGATGTATTCCTGATAGAATCAGGAAACGAATTCCACAGGGATGTTCCCTGACCGAATTCACCATTAGAACCAAATCAGGTATTAGTTCAGTGTGAGACCAGCCTAGAGGTATTGAGAGAGCTCCATGTGAGCAATTCACATATATACTTCGGTAACAGATTCCACCTGCCTTTATGAATGAGCTCAAAGATGTTGGTAAGGGAGCCTGGCATAAAAAGCTGGAGAATGCCTCCTGAAACGATAGATGTATCGAACACAGCTTTTGAGCGCTCTGTTCAGTTTGGCTATCTCAGAGGCCTATAACGGATAGAAAGCAGCATCAGCATAAAAAAAATTCGGCATGATAAGAGTAGATACCAGGGCTTGCCTAATGGATTGTGGTAGGTGGTGCGAGACAGCGTATAAGGAAAGGAGGCCATAGTAAATTCTAGAGTAGGTACATATTGCTCACTTGAGGCTCCCAAGTAAGTTGAGGGTCCACAAGGAGGCCAAGATTCTTGACATGAATGCTCGTTAGAGGAATGATCTGGTCATATAGAAGCAGATTCTGATGTGTAGCAGCAAGCCTAGGAACAGTCGTGGCCTACTATTTTTTTATGGTCTAAAACTGGCAAGAGTAATTAATTTAGTACAACAGAAGATTGCCGAAAACTTCAGAATGATTAGACCGTGGAGTTGGTATTCTTACACGCATTTATAAATATTAAGAAAGCTTGTGGAAGTACAAAATCAAAGCTCGGTTTCCTATCGGAAAAATCTCTTGAGCCGTCAATTAAATTTATTGTTGAGATTTCCAAATATGGACAGGTGGATAATTTTTGGACTTTTACCCAACCTTCCAAATGCTTGAACAGAATAGTGAAGTTACGAAAAAAAATGGTAGTCTGCGTTGGAATCTAGTTGGGTAGTAGCATTATTTCGTCATGAGGTTATTGAAATTCACCATATTTCTACAAAAGTTTCATTGTTACTTCGTGAAGAAATATTTGACCAATATCTATGCTTTGTTTATCAAAGCATAGTGTCACTGACCGAACTTGTATGCATTAAGAATGTTGCGTTGTACTTTCTTGCTGTTTGTGACTTGCATCACTACGTCTTTGTATTCAAGTATGTATTTTTATTATTAAGGTTTTTTGCAGGTAGTGCAAGATGTTGCAATCAGGCATATTACACTTTGGTACATCGCTTTGGCTGATCGTCAACAGCCAGAATTATTATTTTATATGGAGGAACTTAGAGCGTTAGCTCGCAAATACAGCCAAGTTATGCAGCGGTATTATGTCCAATATTTGTCAGGATTTGACGCTACACAAGCATGTCCTGAACACGAAAGCATTGTTCTATCATCACTGTATAATAATACAGCAAATTTATCCATAAATCAAATTGAAGGAAATGAAATTTTCCATTTTCGCGCATTTAAAATTAGATTGGTCCCGTGTACAAAGGTATATGAGTGTTTCAAAATCTGTAGTAAAAATAACAAAATGTAGGGCTCGCACGATTACTTCACTTCACCCTACTTCCCCACCTACAAGTAGTACTATAAAAAGACTTATTGGGAAAGTCTCAATTAGTATTGTTACGTGCAATGGAAAGAGACAACTGGTGACATCTACTGGCAATAAACAACTTCAGGTTCGGAGAGTAAATGACTTCAGGTTCGGAGAATCGATTATGAAAGTTCAGGAATAGAACAAATAGAATAGTCAAGAAGCTTTTGGAATAGAACACTCCAGATTAATCCGGAGTGTTTCTAGGGTATAAATATAACAGTTGTCATCGCCAAAAAAGAGTCTTGTCTTAGACGTTGCAGTGTTAAGAAGCGAAAGCAATAAAGAAGCGATAGTGTGTAATTAGATTGCGATAATTGAAAGTACAGTGTTAGCGATAATTAGAGTTGAGTTGATTAAATTAATGTTTGTGAACTTTATATGATTTAAGTGTAATAAAGAACTTATATATTAATTATTTAATATTGTGTTTTAAATAACGAACCAAAGGCCACGCTCGCAACATCTGGTGTCAGAAGTGAAATATATTTGAGAAATAAAGTGGTGGCAATTGACTGAAAAATTAAAAGTGTGATTAATTTTGTAGAATTGTGTTAAATTTTAAAAGTTCTGGAAAATAATTTATATTCAACTGTGAGTGAATTACTAAAATAATGGGGCGCAAAGTGGACGAGCTTCGAACGCAGGATTTGAAAGTGGAGTTAGGGAACCGGTCATTACAAACGACAGGCATAAAGAAAGTTCTAGTCGAGCGACTTAGACAATCTTTGATAGAGGAAGGAAAGAATCCTGAAACATTTGTTTTCGAAGAGAACTTGGAAGAAATCGAAGTTGAAGAAGCGCCTGCGATGAAAATGGAACAGCTGTTGAGTACTTTAATGAGTAAAATGGAAGCCCGTTTTGATGAGCAAAAGAATTCTCTCGAGGAACAAAAGAATTCTCTCGAGGAACAAAAGAATTCTCTAGAATCACGTTTAGATGAACAGAAGAAATCTATGGACGAACAAAAGAATTCTCTCGACGAACAAAAGAATTCTCTCGACGAACAAAAGAATTCTCTCGAGGAACAAAAGAAATCTATGGAAACCCGTCTGGACGAGCAAAAGAATGCTTTTGAGGAACAAAAGAATTCTTTGCAGAATTGTATAGAAACTTGTTTGGAGGAACAGAAGAAATTTCTGAAAGTTTCATTAGACGAACAAAATATGAAAATTGAAGGAATACAGCAGGAAGTGTTGGAAGTTCGACAACAAGTGTCGGAAGTACAACAAAATGTCACGGAACAGCTTGATAACTTTAAAGCAGATCTGGAAAGAATAAAGCATCGTCAGCCTCTAAGCGGAGCAACTGAAATATCCGGTGCAGGTAGAATGAAACCTCCCATATTTGATGGACAAAATTCGTGGCATATCTTCAAGAGACAATTCGAGGCAGCTTCAGAGGTAAATGGATGGAATGATGAAGACAAAGCTATAGCTCTGGTGTTAGCACTTCGAGGTCCTGCGTCAGAACTCTTACAAACTGTACCGATTGAAAATCAACGTAATTACTCTTCATTAGTACAGGCGATAGAATTACGTTACGGAGATGAGCACATGCAGCAAGTATATCGCCTACAGTTGCGCAACAGGATGCAAAAACATGGCGAATCACTACAACAACTGCAGGCAGATGTAGAAAGATTAGCGCATCTGTCATACTCCAGCGTGAATGCGGATTTTCTCAATGAAGTGGCGACGGAGGCATTTGTGAACGCTATTACAGATCAAAATTTACAACAATCATTGAGGCTAGCAGGAAAGAAATCAACAGCAGAAGCACTAGCCTATGCATTAGTGTATGAGTCCGCCAGACAAGCTTCGCGGAGTGCAGTACGAATGAGAGACATTTCGGTGGACAAATGTACTTGTAATAGAATGCAGTCATCCCAGAGTTCACCTTTGCGTGATATCGTTCGATGCTGGAATTGTAATAGACCAGGACACCTACAAAGAGACTGCAGAAAACGCCGACGAGTGGAATCTCCAGATGAAGAGAGGAAAGTGGAATTGCAAAGATATCGAGCTGAGCAGCAGACTTGCAATAGATTGCAGTTATCACTGAGTACCCCTTCACGTAGTGTTCTTCGATGTTGGGATTGTAATAAATTGGGACACCTTCAAAGCGACTGCAGGAAACGCCGTCGAAAGGAACCAACAGAAAAGAAAGGGACAGAAGAACGTACAAGTTGGCGAGCTAGAGAGCAAACTATTCTTAGGGAGACTAGAATCCAACCTTATGACTTTGAGAGCCAACACAGAAAAGGACGTATCTATGGAAATGCAGAAGCCTTGGTACAACGTCAATGGAAACCTGAATGTAAGCATTATGGCTGGGAGAAAGGAAATGAGAAAACAGCTACTATACAGTTGGTATCCGTGGAACCATCTACAGGTTGGGACAACAAGGACCTGCGAACAGGACAACGAGAAGATCCGGACATTTCACCTATTCTTGCTTGGAAAGTAGACATAGAAAAACCAGAATGGAAGGATATTTCGAGGATGAGTGAAGAGCTGAAAAGCTACTGGGCTCAATGGAATTCTCTTCATGTTGAATGCGGCATATTAAAACGCAAGTGGGAAGCACCTAACGGTAAATCGTTCCGAATGCAAATAGTCGTGCGGGCATCAAAGGTCAACGAGGTTCTGGGTAAAGTGCATCGTGGAGCATCTGGAGAACATTTGGGAGTGAATAAAACAATTTCTATAATACGAGAAAAGTTTTATTGGCTACATATGCGGGAGGATGTAGAGAAGTGGTGTCGCAGATGCACTGTGTGTGCTTCTTACAAAGGGCCGCCACGTAGCAGCAGAAAGGAAATGTACAAGTGTAATGTCAGAGCCCCATTGAAACTGCGAGCTGATGTACAAAGGGCCACGGGGGCGAAATTAGCAGTAAGTACCCATCGGATGAGGACACGTTATGACTTACGTGCAAATTCAGCAGGATTCAATGAAGGTGATCTTGTTTGGCTGTACAACCCGAAACGACGTAAGGGACGTTCTCCAAAATTGCAACAACACTGGGAAGGACCATATTCAGTAGTAACTAGAATTAATGACGTGGTATACAGGATTCAGCGTGGCACAAGAGGCAAGCACAAAATTGTTCATTTGGACCGCTTGTGTCAATTCTACGAGCATCAAGACCGTGGACCACCTGTTGTTCGGGACGAACAAGTTTAAGAAGGGGGCAGTGTTACGTGCAATGGAAAGAGACAACTGCTGACATCTACTGGCAATAAACAACTTCAGGTTCGGAGAGTAAATGACTTCAGGTTCGGAGAATCGATTATGAAAGTTCAGGAATAGAACAAATAGAATAGTCAAGAAGCTTTTGGAATAGAACACTCCAGATTAATCCGGAGTGTTTCTAGGGTATAAATATAACAGTTGTCATCGCCAAAAAAGAGTCTTGTCTTAGACGTTGCAGTGTTAAGAAGCGAAAGCAATAAAGAAGCGATAGTGTGTAATTAGATTGCGATAATTGAAAGTACAGTGTTAGCGATAATTAGAGTTGAGTTGATTAAATTAATGTTTGTGAACTTTATATGATTTAAGTGTAATAAAGAACTTATATATTAATTATTTAATATTGTGTTTTAAATAACGAACCAAAGGCCACGCTCGCAACAGTATCTTAGAGAAATTAATTTGTCGGTCTGTTTTGCTTTGAGCGATGTTGATGAATGCACATTAGAACTTAGCAACATTCTAAGTCTTGGCATGCGTGAATACATTGCATATTCCTACAGCAGATCTCAACAATATCAAAATCGCTCTTGATTTAACGATAAGTGCAACCAAGCAATAAAAGCGAAAGTCTGCTTTTCGCGCCTATCAATTGCATCCATATCCAGAACAGAAAGAAGCCTACAAGACTGCAATGAACACCTGCAAGTCCATTATCCAGAGAGAAAATTTCTTTTTGACCAGACAAAAAATCTTATCAAAATGAAAAGGTGTAACGGTTTCTAGTCCCTGGTCCAAACTATCAGAAACAATTTCAGCAGTTCCTCTATATCTTCACTACTTAATAATGAATAAGTGGTTATTGACTCCCTGGATAAAGTTAATATTTTGGCTGCTAGATTTGCTTCAAATTCTCGTCTTCCACCCACTTCACAGGCGCCTGTTTTACATTTCCCGTGTGGATGTGCCAATACACATCCGCACAAGGGATGTGTTCAAGTCCCTTAATGGGATCAACGTCTCCAAAGCCACAGGTCCTGATGGTTTCTCGCCCCTGTTAATTAGAAGCTGCGCCTCAACCTTGGCTTAGCTTCTGCGCAAATTATTTTACTTGTCTTATTCGACAGGAAAATTTCCAACTGCTTGGAAACTAGCTCATGTTTTCCAATTAGGGTGAGGATGGCGATCCCTCAAATTACAGCCCAATTGGAATCATTTCGATTCTTTCAAAGATTTTTGAATCTATCATTAGCTCCAAATTAATGAAGTATCTAGAAACCAATCAACGATCGCCAATATTGCTTCCGTATTGGACCCTCATCTGGAGACTTGCTGAGTTTTCTTACGGAACGTTGGAACTGTAGTCTTCAATCTTTTGGTGATATTTCAAAGGCCTTTGATAGAGTCTGGCATCCCGTCCTTTTAGCCACACTTAAAGCACTTGGTCTTTCCCCTCATCTCCTACTGTTGTGACTCAGGTGCCCAATGCCCCGAATCACAACCATAATACCGATACATCGATATATCGTCCAATACGATATATGATGTACCATTAATTGACCCTGAAAATGAAAAATTATTTCATTTTTAAATCTCATTCAAAATTTAAAATGCATTTAGAAATGCATTCCCATATTATAACAAAATGCAATTTAGCATAAATTGCATTTTGTTATCAGACACACATTCCAGTCACACGGTATGCACACTTTCCTCCATACAGTGTCTTCTTACTTTTTTTCCGTATGTACGCTCTACATACGTACATTACTTACTTAATCCAATCTAATTGTATGTACATTACTTACTTAATCCAATCTAATTGTATGTACATACATACATACAATTATCACAATTATTCGCGCCCTCTTAAAATTAATATTTCAAGACGGGAGCACAAGTGCATATCGGATTACAGTTTTGCATTGATGCATATATAGCTCGCATCAAAAAACTTTTGCATTTTCTCACGTACGTTTTTTCAACGTCGTGAGAAAGCAATAAAAATGAAAAAAAAGAGCTTTAAAGCGATCATGGGTACCTGGGTGCAATTTGCCCAAACCTCGAGGAGTTGTTCTTGAATATCCGCCAAGTGGAGATCGGTATAGAAAAAAAAAAGTGAAATATAAATTGAAAATAAAAGATCTTATAGAAAAAAATTGCTTGAAATATAAATTGAAATTAAAAGATCTTATAAAAAAAAATGAAATATAAATTGAAAATAAAAGATTTTATAGAAAAAAGTGAAAAATAGAGTTTGAATAAAAGTGCAATTGAGATTAGATAAAAGGAATCTACTTCTATACGACAAAAACTGTGTGCTCTCTACGAGCACCGCACACAGCGCCCAACAACTGGTGGCAGTGGTGTACCTACTCCAAAATCCAGTGCCTTTAAATGAAACTGTTACTAAAATAAAAATAAAATAAAAATAAAGAAATACTAAATAAAAAAAAAATAATAAAATCCTGCCATATACACACAACAACTGGTGGCAGCGGTATTTTTAAAAAATCAGCGCCTTAAAAAGAAAATTATTTTTTTCTTAAAATAATAACCAAAATAATAATTAAAATATAAATATAACACAAACAAGAGAAAAAATTGTGTATAAAAAAAATAATAATAATAAGCCCGGTTACCCAGGAGGTACTTAGAGGATAACTAAGTTTAAGCGCCATAGCGCTCAAGGGCCCTTGCGAGGCTTCATCCCTGCCTCACCAAGAATATCAGAAAGAAGGAGGACATCTAGAAATCGTCGTCCAGGACGCGCGACGTATCAACTTCATCATCATCTTCATCCCTCAGCGAAGTCATCCACAACAAAGTGCCGGACAACAAATGCAGGAATTTAAATTTGACATCCCTAGCATCATTATCTACATTTTTCCCCAACTAAAGGATCAATAGTGGATAAAATCGAGGTGGAAGTGTGTAAGATTACACATTTATTTTTCTTTAATTTTTATCACTTTTATTTCATATTTTGTGACAAATATGTACATTGCATAGATTCTATAGATTCTATCGAACTTTCACAATTAATGAAAATACGCACTATCAAAAGGAGAAAAAATAATTAAATTAAAATAAAATAACATTTTTTCCCGCACTCAAAATTAGTTAAAAGTGGATATATATGAAGATAACATCCAATCTTCCTAGAAGCGACCTCTGCGGTAAGACTCCGTGAGCTTGCCGGTCAGAGGACTTACTTCTTATCTATATTATCTTCATAAACCAAATTAAAATTTATTTCATTGTGATACACATTTTTTATCTTGCATCTCAGCTAATATAATTATATACAATAACAACAATTTTTCTTTATATAACCGAAATCAATCACTTTTGTCTTTTGTTTGTGTATCAGATTTTTATTTTCGTCTCTTTCCTATTTTTACATCCCACAAAATAACTCGACCCAGACTTGACTGAAGAAAACAAATCTTCGATGAGCTTTGCTTGTCACAAGTCCCAAAAATGACAGAAATTAGACAAATTCTGGCCGACTATCATAGAGCCAATAAAAGCAAAAGGACTTCAGACTTTACTTCTGAAAAACTCAAAAATTTGGAAGACGTATGGGCTTCATTTGAAAAAACGGAAACCCCGATTCAAGATCATGAAAATTTTACTGAAACTCATGATTATTTTAAGCAGTCATGCTACGACAAAACGGAGGACTGGTACAACCTTACAAAGGCAACTCTGTCTGATAGGTTGAAATCCATATCAGTCCACACAGAGCGCAAAAATAACCCGTTTTACGTCCCACTTCCACAAACTTCTCAAAAAACAACTGCAGCTGATAACCTGGACAGCACAGACAAAGATCAATCAAATACAGTACGGTTTCGGTTGCAAGAAGATAGACGAAAAACATTATCCCATATTATTCAATCTATAGATAATAATTCACTTGCAACTGCAACCCAGGCATACTTAAACCAAAAATTAAACTCGTCGCACAAATATTGGGACGATTTTGAAGAAACACATAACAAATAATCTTGAATGTTGGCCCAAGCGACAAAGATAGCGAATACTTCGCAAATGATGTTTACATAAACATGGAAACATCATTCTCAGACACTGTAATTGCGCTGCAAGAACAATTGGACTCTCGATTCCAAAATGTAACGAATACTACAAATAATTCCACAGAGCATCACCACGCGACGGCAACGACGGCGAACGAAAAACACTGCCTCCTTAGCTTAAGGCTTAAACACAATTGCGACGACAGACGACAAACGACGACGATATATCGCTGTCAAACTTCTAAAAGTACAGCATCTTATGCGAATGCACCAAATTGCGACGACCGACGTTGAGCGACCGACGACATGTTCGCCGGGATTGATCAATTTCTAATTTTGCCGTCGTCGCTGCAGTCCTACCAACAAAATTAATCGAATGAAATGGTTGTGGCATTCACTTTTGTCTTTTTCAGGTGGTAGCACGCCGCGGTAATTTTAAAATAATGAGCTTTGAGGAAAAATTCATCGAGGAAATGCGAAATTCATAAAATAATTTATAGTTTACAAGACAGGCAAAACAAGTGGATAAAAAAGACGTGGTTTGGATGGATATTTCAAAGCGTTTAATTTAGTTAATTTCCGCATTTTGCAGTTTTTTTCACACTTTGGTCCATTGCATTTCTTTCATTATAATATAAAATATTATTGATAAAAATCTCCTTTTAAAAGGCTCGAAACATTTAACAAATGAAATTTCAATATCTTCTTCTTTCACAATCGTCGCTCACCGCCTGTCGTTGCAATTGTGTTCCCAATTTTTCGACTGCCTGTTTCGCAACGATATTTTCGCTGTCGTCTGTCGTTCTGTTGCTCTGTCGTCGGAATTGTGTTTAAGGCCTAATATGGAGTAAATTATCTGCAGATGCATATGATATTTTCAGGTACAATCAAGTTGAAGATTGGCCTATCTTAAAATCGATTTTAACTGAAACTTTTGAGGTAAAAATTCCCAGAACTACGCTACAGTCTCAATTAAATAATTCTAAACAGAGAATAGGGGAAAGCCTGAAAGATTTCCTTCAGAGACTTAGCACAACTCTATCCAAACTAAATGAGGCAACGCACTCATATACAAGTGATAAAATTCTTTTAAAATCTCTTTTAAAAGATAATGAGTGTCAAACAGTGAGAGCTATAGAGGACGGATTATCCAATCAACAACTCCAAACTTTAGCCAAAGTGCATTCCGAAAAGTCCTTTTCTGTATTAAAATCACACATCTTGGAGCATGCATCACGCTTAGAGCAGAAACCACTTGTTTCCCAAGCACAAAACAAGATACATCAAACTCCATTTGCGCAAGCAATAAATTCAAGTCTTCGCTGCTTCAAATGCAATAGACTGGGGCATGCTGCATCAAGCTGCCCAGTGACACAACGCTCCACAAAAAATTTCAACGCAGTTCCAAAGCTAAACTCGCAATTACAACGCCCGCCAGATTTCAATAAGGTCACATCTCTCCGTCGCAGGGCCCATCTTGTCGATATTGTCATCGAATTGGGCACACCATAGAAGAATGCAGGACAAGAGCTGCGAATAATAATCGTTCTAACAACAGCCCAGGAAACCAAAATAATTTTCGGGAAATAAATACAATTCCACTGGCAAACACGGCTAATAGACAGCCACAAAATAGGAACTGGCAGCAGCCAGTATTCCGAGAAAGTCGAACTTCACCGCCGAGATATAATAATGCCAATATCTCGGCTAGATCGCCATCTCCAAATAGGAAGGACAACAAAAATTCATCGGCATCCAGGCAGGAAAACTGGATGCAACGGGGGGTCTCATTCGGCAACCCCTCGCACATACAAACTACAGCACAAGTCCACAGGAATCCCGATATCGACACAGTCAGAACAAAATTGATACGTATCCCCATCCAAGTAAATAATAATTCTTTAACAATTTCTTTGCCTGTCGATATCTGCTCTGCTCCAAAACTTACTTTTTTAATCGACACAGGAGCAGAGATCAGTTTAATAAAACTACATCCATTAAGGCCAGATAGTATCTGCTACAGAGATGCTGTCTCCAATATAAACACATTATTCACAGAGTCTACTTCAACGGAAGGACTCATTTTCGCGAAATTAACTCTGGAATCTGCACAAAATAACTCCATCCTAGAACACCCATTTCAAATAGTGGGAAATAACTCCATCCTCTCATAAGATGGCCTGCTTGGTCATGATTTTTTATCTCGATACAATGCGAGTATCGACTATAAAAATAAATTCATTTCTCTGGAAGTTAATGAATCTGATTCATCTTATCCCTATGAACAATACTATTCAAATTACCCTTATGTTTATTTGAAAAGCGAAAACCCAGAAAAGAGGTCTCGAACTAAAAGTTTATTATATACGGAGATAACATTCTCCAATAAAAATATTAATACAATCCTATCTCCATCAATTGCTTTACAAAGCAATAACAATCGATCTCTATCCAATACTTCATCAGAAGTGTAGACCAAAAATAATGAAAATATATCTCCATCAATAGCCGCACGAAAGGCTAAACTAAATAAAATTCAATCTCCTTCAACAATAGATTCACAAAAGGTGAGGTCTATGAGAACAAAGAATCTCAATGAATTTTTAACTCCTTCTAATTCTATCCAGTCGGAATCATCGAATAACTCCTTCAAAATTCCACAAAAGTGGGAATCATATCTCCTTCCTACTAATCATCCGAAAGAATCGTATCACTTAAAAAAAGTCAAAATTCCGGCTCGATCAGAATTCATAATTGAAATTCCAACCTCCTTCTATTCAAAATCAATCGGTCTGTTTCAAGATGGAAATAAGGCCAGGTTTGTTTCTTGGAAATTCGATAGTCGAACCAGTCAACGGTATGGCAAAACTCCTAATCCTCAACACAAATGAGGAGGACGCCGATCTGACACCTTACGAGGTGAACCTAGTTTGCCAAGGCTTGGACGACTTTGTAGTCATCTCCACAGACTCTGACAGAGATCCAATTAAAGGCAGAATAAATAAACTGCAAAACCTTATCAAATTGGATCACTATAATTCAGAGTAATCTGAGAGTATTCGAAACATCTGTAGGGAATTCAACGATCTCTTCTTCATAGAAGGGGATTTCCTTTCATATACAGATGCGATTACCCACAAAATCGAGACACTCCAAGACAAACTGCCCATCTAGACGAAGCCTTATAGACTTCCTGAAGCAAGCCGAACTGAGATAAATAGGCAATACAAGAAATGCTTGAGTCAGACATCATCAGACAGAATGGACACAAAAAGTGGGAGGTAGTGGTAGACTTTCGTCGTATTAACGACATTACTATTGGCGATGCGTACCCAAATCTTTTAAAGAAAGATATCCCTTTCAAGTTCGACGCAATTTGTGATGAAGCATTTTGCGAATTGCGCAATAAACTGATTTCGGCAAAGAATTTTTTGGCATCGGATGCCAGTGACTACGCCATCGGAGCAGTTCTCTCTCAAGTTGATGATCAAGGAGATCATCCAATCGCCTATGTGAGTCGAGTTCTCAATGGTGCGGAAATTGTTACACAACTATAGAGAAAGAGCTCTTAGCTATCATTTTCGCAGTTGAGCAATTCAGACCATACGTTTATGGCAGGCAGTTTACAATTATAACTGACCATAAACCATTAGTATGGCTCATGAATCTGAAATACCACTCCTCAAGACTGATGAGATGGAGAATACGTCTTGAGGAATATGACTACAAAATTGTCCATAAATCAGGTAAGCTTAACACAAATGCAGACGCTCTCAGTAGAGCTATTCCAGATAGTAGCAAAAATTTCGCAGAACCTACCACCTGCGTAAATGTGGTAACAAGGAATCCAGCTAGAGCTCAGGCGAATTCGAATACTCCCAACACGAGTGTCATTAATCAAAATCCAACTCCATCACAAGTGAACAATTCCTCAGTCGTAATAACCGAGACAAATTTCCCATTACTATTGACTAAAAATGCGAATCCTAAATTTTTCATTTTGCCCATGCAAGGTACAGAACTTGAAAGAGTGTTGGATTCGAAACTAAAATTTTCAGATAAATTCCCACTTTCAGAAACTGAACTGAACTTCTTCAAGAAAAAAGACTCCACAATAATTATATCAAAAACTAATTTACCTTGTCGGTCCCAAAGAGATAGATCATACCTCGAAAAGATTTTAACTGAGATCTGCTCATACACAGAAGCAAATCAGTTAAAACAAATAAATATCTCCTTCCCTATATTAGATCCACAGAATCTAATAATTATTAAAAACGTTTTTACCCAAATCTTCGCTACTAAACAAATAAACATAAAGCTCCATCAAGATGCGATAAAATATTTATCTGATAAAGATGACATCGAACAAGTTTTGAAGGATTTTCATTCATTACCAACGGGAGGCCATCAAGGCGTTTCCCGTACAATTAAAAGAATCAAAAGGCCATTCTACTGGCCAGGCATGTCAGACGACATCGTAAAGCATGTAAGGAAATGTAGACTTTGTCAGGTGAACAAAGTAAACAGGAACCCAAAAATTCCAATGAAAATCTCAAGTATTAGCTCCAAATCTTTCGAAAGAGTGTACCTAGATGTTGTAGGACCTCTCCCAATTTCTCATTCTGGAAACAAATACATCCGATCCTTACATTTCAGGACGACCTTTCAAAATTTTCTGAGGTTATTCCCATAGTCGATACCGAGTCTAAGACATTAGCGGAAGCCTTCACGACAACGATAGTTTGTCGACACGGTATTCCAGAAAGTATCCTCACAGATCAAGGTTCTAACCTGTATAGCTCAATGGTAGATGAGAGGACCGATTTGGATAGGTGTAAGGTATATTACTTGCGCTTACCACTGGTGGAGGCGCGAGATAATAACTTGGTTAGGATAGGCTATGGATGGGACGTAGAAAGAACTTCTTAGTGACTGTAGGAAAACTTTATTATCACTGAAAATGTTCTTACAATATATCGATTTATATATATTTTGAGAACTACATACTAAGCAATAATTACATTTATTAATGGGCAGCGAGTAATGAACTGTGAATTATGCCTATATCGATAATTTGATTTTTCAATAATCAATTGCTCAATACAATTGATTAATTTAAATAAGTACATACTAAGCGGAATGGTTAGAGATTTTGCAATTGGAATTATTGCTTTTAGGTCAATATATGCTGGTTTGAGACATGTTTCCTAAACATTCTGCGCCTCTACCGTTGAATCCTTATGTATTGTAGGTGTATGGCGGGGTGTTGTTGGAGTGTACGCGTTCACCTTTAAAACGAAGTCTGGATTACGAGGTGCTGGCCGTCGTTTTTTACACTTGTATTTCGCCTTGATTATGGTAATTGCTGAGATCGCTGCTAGTGTGATGATGACAGCGGAGAATGCGGAAAATGTATGATGACCGATTGTTTGTAATGCTGTCGAGGTTAGTTCCTTGTGATGCTGTTCCTGTTCTTTAATGACTCCAAGTAATTGGTCTGATGATTTAAGAACGGGCTCCATTTGTAGTAACTCAGGCTCCTGAAGTGCAGTATTCTTACTTTTCGTGATGTTTAGATCCATTGGCTTACTGAACGACGAGCGTGCAGATGTATTATGGAAAACTTCAGCTATTAGAGTGTTCTTATTTGTTTTGATGACGCATTCTCTTGTAATTTGAATGATACCAGTTCTTTAATTCAACATCTTCTCGAATTCCGTTGCATTTTACCCCTGCTACAATAGGAGATGTAGCGACAAATAACCATGTATTAGCCATGTATAGATGCTTCCATATAATACTTGGTATTTTTAACGCCTTCACTGGACAAGGTTGTTTTTCTTGGCGATTATAGATTTCATCCACTATACAGTTGGGATTTGTCTCTATACTGCTGATGGTGGTTGGTATACATAATAGCATATGTTTATCCTCGCTAATACAGCCCTTAAGCTCATTTTCGGAAAGTTCAAAATATGTCTGTATATTATAATTGATACCGAGTATTGTGTTTGGTATATCAGCTATCAAATATGTATTGTTCTCTAATCTCTTTAGAATAGGTGTTATCTTAATTATACTGTATTGGTCTGCTTCGATTATGTTGAAGTATCCAAGTAGAGTAATGCTTGATGTGTTCCTGGATGTGTTTATTATGTCTTCAGGAACGTTTGTAATATAAAGGCTGCCTGGGAGTTTGCTGGATGCATCATTAATAATGGTTCTTAATTTACTTGGTGGTATAAATTCAAGCAGACTGCCCTTTCCTAATAGGAATGCGAGGATTCTGACATACTGTCTTTCTAATTCATTCAATAAATTTGTTGCTAGTTGGTATGCGGTTAAAATGTGTAGATTTATTACGTTGGTGTGGATCTTTGAGATCCAACCTTGAACTGCATTAATTTCTTTCAATGCGCTATTTAACTTAGTTGTGAATGAATTTATTTTCTCTGTAATGCGTGTTTCCGTATCATTCAGGTGGGAGATTGTTGTCAACATAATGGATGATTGATGCAATGATGCTTGTTGCAATGTCTGCTGATTTTGTTGTATGGTGGAGATATCAGTATAAACTTGGTCATTTACTCCGAAGACGTATTGTAAGTGTAACGCTTCGCCAAGGAGTCCTCTTTTTTTCGATGATGACTTTGGTCATTTAAGACATTTATTTCTTGCAGTAGGTATTGCCCCTGAATTTTCAAATGATGGAGCAATTCTTCGCAATGTACTTCCTCAGATACCTTCAACGACGCATCGCAAACCGTTTGCATTTGCCTGATCGTATTTTTGACTCGATAACTGTCTGCTGTTGTATTGAGTGGTAACGTCAGTTCAACTTGTAGCGTTCCACGACGAAGTCTTGCTTCTCCGATGTCTTCGATGTATACTCCTGGTTGTGGATGAGTTATGGTATATGCGCAGTTCCCTAAAGATATTACACAGAGAAGACTTAGGCAAGTCATAGTTGAATTCCACAATGATGGCGGTTTTCCCTGTCTTCTAGTCGTAGCTTGATCATGCTCGGCTCTTAATGATGACTTCAGTGCTTCATATTTTTCCCTGGCTAACTGTTGCTTTTCTAACGGTACTAGATTGCTGTATCCGCTGACTGGGCGGATTCGAACTTTCTTATGGCTTTGTAGACTTCTTTGGAGAATTGCTTGTTCAATCTCCTGTATATATCTCTTCTTTCCAAGTTGGTTTGCTTGTTCAATATCTTGTATACATTTTTTCTTTTCAATTTGTTCGACAGGAGCTGGATTGGACAGCTTCCTTTTACTTGGTTCCGTTTTCTTCGGTGATTTATCATTTGTTGCGGCAAGGTTATTGTCAATTTGAATGGAGTGCGTGATTATGTCGTTAAGTTGGGTATGTTCTTTTAATTTTGATAGTTTCTCATTCATATTATCTTCCATCGGTAATCGGCCCAGTTTTGCTATTGGTCGTTTCAATATTGTATTGTTTCCACAACGCAATGTTACTACCCGTGTTTTATCGTCTTTTCCAGGATGTACTGCTTTTATTCTTGCCAATCTCCATTTTGAAGTAGGTAAATTTTCGTTTTGCACCAGTACTAATTCACCAATATTATAGTTGATCTCTTCCTTTCTCCATTTTGGTCTCTGCTGAACTCGGGATAAATATTCACTTGACCAAATTTTCCAAGAGTCATCACTAAGCTTGTTTACCATCTTCCATCTTGTGCGGCAACTATGCGTTTTTTCTTCATTTGTTACATGTGGTGGACTTATTGGTGCCCTCCCCATTACGAAGTGACCAGGGGTTAGAGCGTTGCAATCTGATGGATCATTACGTAAGGGGCAGAGTGGTCGTGAGTTGAGGCTTGCTTCAATTTGGTTTAAGGTTGTTATTAATTCTTCGAACGTAAGTGCTACATCTCCCACTATTCGTTTTAAGTGGTACTTTATGGATTTTGGGTTGAAGTGCCATTGTGTCCCGTCGGATGCAATTAAATCTGCTACTTCCTGTGTGGACATTTGAATAGCTAGATGTACGTCTTTTTTAAGTATTTTCTGAGCACCAATGAAGTTAGTGCCGCAGTCACTATATATGTATGTGTTTGCAGTGACCTCTTCTAGCCGTAAATCGCTTGAAAGCTGCTATGAATGCGTCACTCGTTAGATCACTTACGGCTTCAATATGAACGGCTTTGGTGGATAGGCACACGAATAATGCTATATATCCCTTGTACAGCTTCGTTGTTGCAACTTTTGAGGCTTTCAGTTGTATAGGTCCAGCATAATCCACGCCTGTGGGCGTGAACGGTGGTGATGTGTAACGAAGAGCTTGTCAGCCGACAGATATACCTACATTCACTTGTACCTGAATGTAGATACATACTGCATCCGACACCCCTTTGTTACAAAATCATATCCAGGATATGTGTGGGTGGCTGCACAGCGAGTATGCCGCTAGCGATCAGCCGGCTTGGGGTGGTTCTTGCCACCCACATCCCTTCTATGCTTGTAAGGCTGTGCATAGAGAAGTAAAATGTTTGCCCGGACAGACAGACGGACAATAAAAAAAACACTTGAATGTGTGACTGCAGACGGACAGACGGACAATAAAAGAAAAGATCTAATGCAGGCTTCCTTCTCATGATGGAACCTGAAAACCTAAAAAGAAGAAAATTGATTTTATTTAATATGCTGAAAAAGAAGGAGTATAGAAGACCTCAGCAATGCCGAACAAGTGCTGATTCACCCGGAGAAGAGCTTACAACGCTGGCCAATGGACGATTGAGAGAGGGTGAGAGAGCTGAGAGGGGTCCCTGATGTTATTGAGGCCCCGGCTTTGGGTAATGTTGGGCCCAATCGCCCCCATCCACCCTGGCTAAGCCTCCAAAGCCGTATCGAAATGCTTATACCCATTTGTTTTTACTTGGTGTGTGTCTGTTCAAGCTTCTCACAATATAACCTTGCCACCCCTCCCCTCCCCGTTTGGTTTTTCTTTTACGCGAACATAGCGACCTGATCAGCCAGCGGACGAATAGACGAAATCTGCAATAAAACGGGAAGAAGGAAAAAAATATACACGTAGATATGAGATTTCAAAACTTTATAATTAGGTATGGTTTTACGACGACTCCTGTTCACAAACTGTTTACAATCCAGAAAGAGACTTATCTCTAACCTGCATAGCTAATTTTTTTACACAGAAAAAAGATGACCACCTTGTGGCACATCCAAAAAAACAAGACAGACTTCGTATGCTTTAACTACCTAATTTGCTCGAGCCCTAATCTGAGAAATCTTACATCTAAATCTTATCAACTTCACTATTAATGTTCCACAAAACGGACCAAAGTCACTATTTCTCTACCTCTTTCCTCTTCTTTTCCTTTCCCTATATATACATGTAATTTATTTCAAGTTTAAAAAAAAAACGGCCTCTAGTAACTATGAAACAAAACTAATATTTGACCAGAAGGGTCCCGCATGCAACTTTACCTAAGACAATTGTGAAGGTTACCTCAATCTCATACTTGCACGAGCCGTAGTAAAACCCCTTCTTCTTCTCTGAGTGTCAATCAGGTGGAGCGTTCCGACAGGTAAATATTATAATGCACAACTGGACGAATTATTATCTCACCCGCCGAATCCGTGAGTTTCAATCTTTAAACCCCTGGATATCCTGCTGCTGGCGACGGTACTTCTAAGCATTTTCATTAATAGAGCACAATTTCACCTTTCTTTCTTGCAGACTGAATGCTGCCAAAAATGACACTGCGACAATCATGCACACAATGTAAGTTACTGAATTCCTTTACAAAAACACTAATTTACATATTCCTTTTTGCAGGCTAAATGCTGCTTAAACACCACTGCGGCAATTATGCACACAGGTAAATTAGTAAATTCATTATTAAAGCACAATTTCACAATTCTTTCTTGCAGACTGAATGCTGCTTAAACTCCACTGCGGCAATTATGCCCACAGGTAAGTTAATAAATTCATTAATAAAGCACAACTTTACATTTCTCTCTTGCAGACTGGATGCTGCTGAAAATGACACTGCGGCAATTATGCGCACAGGTAAGTTAATAAATTCTCATTAATATAGCACAATTTTACAATTCTTTCTTGCAGACTGAATACTGCTTAAACTCCACTGCTGCAATTATGCACACAGGTAAATTAATAAATTCTCATCAATATAGCACAATTTTACAATTCTTTCTTGCAGACTGAATACTGCTTAAACTCCACTGCTGCAATTATGCACACAGGTAAATTAATAAATTCATTATTAAAGCACAATTTCACAATTCTTTCTTGCAGACTGGATGGTGCCGAAAATGACACTGAAAAGTTTGCCGTGACACTCCTCGACACAGCTAATTAGATTTTTCCTCGACACGACCACGAATTTCGCGATAAAATAAAAAAAAACCCAAAAGTACTGATATCGTCGCGTATCGACGAATCAACTTCTCTCTTTCCACCAAAAAAGAAAATCCCCATAAAAAACTTTTACTAAAACTCTAGCGCTAAACTCATTAGATCCGCGCGCAATCAGAACTTAAACCAGACTCCCAATCCCTCACGCAATCTCCCTACATTCCGCCGTTCTGTCTTTTCCACCGCACGACAGACGAGCGCCTTCGTGTACCACCGACTCTGTTCGTGTCTCTGGTGCCCACCGCTAGACGAACGTTTTTTTGATATACCTACATTCACTTGTACCTGAATGTAGATACATACTGCATCCGACACCCCTTTGTTACAAAATCATATCCAGGATATGTGTGGGTGGCTGCACAGCGAGTATGCCGCTAGCGATCAGCCGGCTTGGGGTGGTTCTTGCCACCCACATCCCTTCTATGCTTGTAAGGCTGTGCATAGAGAAGTAAAATGTTTGACCGGACAGACAGACGGACAATAAAAAAAACACTTGAATGTGTGACTGCAGACGGACAGACGGACAATAAAAGAAAAGATCTAATGCAGGCTTCCTTCTCATGATGGAACCTGAAAACCTAAAAAGAAGAAAATTGATTATATTTAATATGCTGCCAAAAGAAGGAGTATAGAAGACCTCAGCAACGCCGAACAAGTGCTGATTCACCCGGAGAGCTTACAACGCTGGCCAATGGACGATTGAGAGAGAGTGAGAGAGCTGATAGGGGTCCCTGATGTTATTGAGGCCCCGGCTTTGGGTAATGTTGGGCCCAATCGCCCCCATCCACCCTGCTAAGCCTCCAAAGCCGTATCGAAATGCTTATACCCATTTGTTTCTACTTGGTGTGTGTCTGTTCAAGCTTCTCACAACATAACCTTGCCACCCCTCCCCTCCCCGTTTGGTTTTTCTTTTACGCGAACATAGCGACCTGATCAGCCAGCGGACGAATAGACGAAATCTGCAATAAAACGGGAAGAAGGAAAAAAAAATATACACGTAGATATGAGATTTCAAAACTTTATAATTAGGTATGGTTTTACGACGACTCCTGTTCACAAACTGTTTACAATCCAGAAAGAGACTTATCTCTGACCTGCATAGCTAATTTTTTTTACACAGAAAAAAGATGACCACCTTGTGGCACATCCAAAAAAAACAAGACAGACTTCGTATGCTTTACCTACCTAATTTGCTCGAGCCCTAATCTGAGAAATCTTACATCTAAATCTTATCAACTTCACTATTAATGTTCCACAAAACGGACCAAAGTCACTATTTCTCTACCTCTTTCCTCTTCTTTTCCTTTCCCTATATATACATGTAATTTATTTCAAGTTTAAAAAAAAAAAAACGGCCTCTAGTAACTATGAAACAAAACTAATGTTTGACCAGAAGGGTCCCGCATGCAACTTTACCTAAGACAATTGTGAAGGTTACCTCAATCTCATACTTGCACGAGCCGTAGTAAAACCCCTTCTTCTTCTCTGAGTGTCAATCAGGTGGAGCGTTCCGACAGGTAAATATTATAATGCACAACTGGACGAATTATTATCTCACCCGCCGAATCCGTGAGTTTCAATCTTTAAACCCCTGGATATCCTGCTGCTGGCGACGGTACTTCTAAGCATTTTCATCAATAGAGCACAATTTCACCTTTCTTTCTTGCAGACTGAATGCTGCCAAAAATGACACTGCGACAATCATGCACACAATGTAAGTTACTGAATTCCTTTACAAAAACACTAATTTACATATTCCTTTTTGCAGGCTAAATGCTGCTTAAACACCACTGCGGCAATTATGCACACAGGTAAATTAGTAAATTCATTATTAAAGCACAATTTCACAATTCTTTCTTGCAGACTGAATGCTGCTTAAACTCCACTGCGGCAATTATGCCCACAGGTAAGTTAATAAATTCATTAATAAAGCACAACTTTACATTTCTCTCTTGCAGACTGGATGCTGCTGAAAATGACACTGCGGCAATTATGCGCACAGGTAAGTTAATAAATTCTCATTAATATAGCACAATTTTACAATTCTTTCTTGCAGACTGAATACTGCTTAAACTCCACTGCTGCAATTATGCACACAGGTAAATTAATAAATTCTCATCAATATAGCACAATTTTACAATTCTTTCTTGCAGACTGAATACTGCTTAAACTTCACTGCTGCAATTATGCACACAGGTAAATTAATAAATTCATTATTAAAGCACAATTTCACAATTCTTTCTTGCAGACTGGATGGTGCCGAAAATGACACTGAAAAGTTTGCCGTGACACTCCTCGACACAGCTAATAAGATTTTTCCTCGACACGTCCACGAATTTCGCGATAAAATAAAAAAAAAAACCCAAAAGTACTGATATCGTCGCGTATCGACGATTCAACTTCTCTCTTTCCACCAAAAAAGAAAATCCCCATAAAAAACTTTTACTAAAACTCTAGCGCTAAACTCATTATATCCGCGCGCAATCAGAGCTTAAACCAGACTCCCAATCCCTCACGCAATCTCCCTACATTCCGCCGTTCTGTCTTTTCCACCGCAGGACAGACGAGCGCCTTCGTGTACCACCGACTCTGTTCGTGTCTCTGGTGCCCACCGCTAGACGAACGTTTTTCACTTTTTGTGAGTTTTAAGGCCGTGACACATTAAAAGCAGAAAGCAGCGACAGAAGCAGAATTTTTTCTGAAACCATGCAACTGTTCGAGCACTAACAAATTGAAAGCAGAGGCAGCGGCAGCAGCAGAAGCAGAACTTCAAAGTTGATCAAATCTCAAAAATTCTGCTTCTGCCCAGTACTGCCAATATAAAAAGAGCTAAAATTTGTATTTCATTGTTGGCGTCCTTTCTTTTAAAAGTGTCAAAGAGTTTGATACGAGAAAAACAAAGTGTCTATGGAGGAAAAAATAATTAATTTTGTTAAATATAACAAATTAATTCACAATTAACATCAAATTCGTGAAAATTATAACACCTGACATTTGTAGTTGACAAGTATCTGTTTTCTGCTTCTGCTTTCAATGTGGTTGGCAAAGCAGAAATGTAGAATTTCTGCTTCTGCCTCTGCTTCTGTCGCTGCTTTCTGCTTTTAATGTGTCACGGCCTTTAAAGGCAAGTTAGCGCTGGTGCTATTGCCTGGGTACGGGTGTGTGTGTATTCTTTTTCGGTAGAAAGAATATTTCGTTTTGGAGCAAAATTTTCTGGGAATTTTTTTTGCATTTGTGGACCCGCTGCAATACATTACATGATGGTATCATGCGATGTATTACAGCTAGGCCAATTGCCGTTTTCGTCGCTTTGATGTGGTTGACTAGCGGTAAATGTTATCCGAAAAATTGTATTTTGTGCTCATTTTGCGCATTTTAGAATTTTTGGACTGAAATTATTTTGCAGCTGTTGTTATTTCGTTTAGATCTGTACTTGTATGCGGGTGTGTATAAATATGGCTTTATCTTTGTAGGAATTTTCTAATATGAAGAAGTAGCATAGGGCTACTTCTTGAAAATAAATAAATTTTGACTTTTCAGGAATTTTCTAATATGAAGAAGTAGCATAAGGCTACTTCTTGCAAATGAATGAAATTTTGCTTTTCAGGAATGTTCTAATATGAAGAAGAAGCATAGGGCTACTTATTGCAAATGAATAAATTTTTACTTTTCAGGAATTTTCTAATATGAAGAAGTAGCATAGGGCTACTTCTTAAAAAAATAAATACATTTTGACTTTGTAGGAATTTTCTGATATGAAGGAGTAGCATAGGGCTACTTCTTAAAAATAAATAAATTTGACTAAATTACATACTCTGGGAAATCATGGGGTTTTCTCTACAGACGTAGAGAAGCCAAACAAAAGTAGCGTAAGGGGGTATACGCTACAGATGGTATTACTCGTGGTGACGGTAGGTTTCCCATAATCTGTTGACTTGTTTGTGCCTTAGCACGGAAACAGATCTTGCTGTTATGGATGAACTTTTTTATAAGACTGCGAGAATTCGTTATCCAATACCTTCGACGTAAGTAGGCTTGTGTTGACTGATTTCCTCCATGCAATGTCTTGAGGTGGGCATCTTGTATGATAAGTTGTGTGAGGTGGGATTGATGTGGTAGAATTGCTGGATGACGCTCTTCGTAAGGAAGTATTGAATACTCCAAGCGTCCACCAACCCGTAATATACCTTTTTCGTCAATAAATGGGTTTAGCTGTAGTAATTTGATTTTTGCTGACACTGCTTTCTTTTGTTGTAACCTTTGAATTTCTTCTGCGAAGCCTATACGTTGAATATAACCAATTATAATATCGTGGGCCCTTTCAAGCTCCTGGATTGAAGGATTCTTACCCGCCATGATATTGATATTTCTGCATCTGTCGATAAAGCGTTTGCAGTAGGCAATTACTCTGATGCATTTCTTTAATGATGAGAATTTGCAAAGGGGGATTTTTGGCGATACTATACTTGGTACCACCGCGATGTTCTTTTCGAGTAAGTCCTCGGAGTTATCGACTATTTGGATTGCTGGATTTGGCCAGCATTCTTTATTTCATTTAAGCCACGAGTATCCGCTCCACCAGAGCTTGTGTTCCTTAATTTAGTCTGGATTGACTCCTCGTGATGCGCAGTCTGCTGGATTATCATCTGTTTTGACATAGTTCGTTTGATCTGGACTACTTGTTGCTCGAATCTTTTCAATCCTGGTTGCCTCAAAAATGGTTTGTTTCTTGGTAGATCCTTTGATTCTAGCAATGGTTATCATAGAATCTCACCAAAGGTATATCGTCGGGTTTATTAGCTCTAAGGTTTTTATGGATTGTTCCATTAATCTGCTTAATAATTCCGCACCGCACAGCTCCAAACGTGGGATTGTTAATTTTGAATTAACTGGGGCTACCTTAGATTTTGCTGTAAGTAGTTGAATTGCGGATTTTCCGGCTGTTCTTATTGATTTACAGTAGATGGCTGCAGCATAGGCGTGTTCAGATGCATCACTGAATCCATGTAGTTCTATTTTTTCAAGATTTGGATCGTAATTTATCCATCGTTGGATTTTTAATTCTTCCAATTTCGACATTTTTTGTTGGTAATTTAGCCATTCAGACATTATTTTTGGAGGAGGAACTTCGTCCCAGGATATTCCTGATTTCCACAACTCTTGGATCATAAGTTTTGCACGTAATGTGACTGGCGTAATCCATCCAAGTGGATCAAAGATCTGAGCTGTCTTTGATAGCATCAGTCTTTTGGTTAATATTTCTGTTGATATGCTGGCATTCACCTTGAAATGAAAAGTGTCCGATGTTGGATTTTCTCGTATATCCTCCGGTATTGTTTTTAAAATTTGTTGGTGGTTACTTGTCCACTTCCTTAATTTAAAACCACCAGCCTTTAGTAGACTTATAAGTGCGGTTTGAAGTAGCTTAGTATCTTCCAACGTATTGCCTCCAGACATCACATCATCCACGTAAAAGTCTCTAAACACACTCTTACTGGCTTGAGGGTAGTTATCTTTCTCGTCGCTGGCTAGTTGTTGTATAGTCCGAACTGCCAGGAAGGGAGCAGATGTTGTTCTATAAGTCACGGTTGTTAATTTATATTCCATCACAGGTTCATTCGGATTGAATCTCCAAAGTATTCTATGATAATTTTGACCTGCTTCCGCTAATTTAATCTGGCGATACATTTGCTCGATGTCAGCTGAGAAAACGTATCGATGCTTTCGCCAACGGAGAAGTATCTGATATAGGTCCGGCTGCAACCGAGGTCCGGCTAGCATGTTATCATTTAGGCTAATACCTGTAGAAGTTTTTGCAGATGCATCAAATACAACGCGTAATTTGGTGGTAGTGCTATCAGTCTTTAGCACTGCTTGGTGGGGAAGATAATGCGCATCTTCTGATGTCTCTTTTGGATTTTTGACCAACTCCATATGCTTTAAATATACGTATTCTGCCATGAATTTTTTGTATTCTTCTTCTATATATTTATTCGAGTAGAACTTCTTTTCGGTTTGGATTAGCCGGGCCAATGCCGGTTTTCTGGATTCTCCTAGCGGTTTCGATAATTCCTTAAATGGAATTTGAACAGTATATCGCTCATCTGCATTGCGAACATGAGTTTTTCGATAGTGTTGCCCACATGTATCATCGTCTGATTTGGTGCTGGACTCGGTTGGCGTTTCTTCAATTTCCCAGAAACGTTTTAATTGGTCATCTACATCCGTTTGGGATATCATGGCTACTAGTCTGCTTGTTCTTGCGTATATGGTATCTTGCCGGAGATTATCCATCCAAATTCCGTATTTTGTGCTAATATATTTTTATTTGATTTTCGGATTCCATTCAGCACAATGGTGGTGTACGAGTCAGATCCTATTATCATGTCTATAGGTCCAGGTTAATTGAAGGTTGGATCTGCAAGTAAACAATTTTTCAATGGTATGGAAACGGTAGAAACAGTACTTGGTAGTTGCTTTGTCAGTTTTGGTAGTATGAGTGTCTCGACGTTGGTCTGGAAAACTGATGAAACTCGTGGCTGAAGTTGAACGTCTACCTTTCTTAAAGCTGTTGGCGCTTCTGTGGCTCCTAACCCGGATAACTTGACATGAGTTTTTGTTCTAGGCAATGATAGCATTTGAACCGTGTTCTGTGATAAACGATGCTTGGGAACCTGTATCGATTAATATGCGTAGCAGTTCTTGTTTTCCGTTGGATGAGGTTGCATTTATCAGAGCTGTAGCTAATAGCACCTCATTTCCTTGCTCTGCCAGTGTATTTTGTAAATGTAACTGTCTTGGCTTGCCAGAGTGATTTGGTGGGTGATAGAGAAGTGTATGGTGTGGCTTTTGGCATATACTGCAGTGACGGCGGCTTCTACATTTCTCGTCCGTGGAATGGTTGATGCAATTTCGGCATAAATTGCTTCGTCTTATGGCCTCATTGCGTTGTTGGGCATCCAGGGATAGGAATTCTGCGCAATTGTAGATTATATGCATCTTTTGCAGTGACGGCGGCTTCTACATCTCTCGTCCGTGGAATGGTTGATGCAATTTCGGCATAAATTGCTTCGTCTTATGGCCTCATTGCGTTGTTGGGCATCCAGGGATAGGAATTCTGTGCAATTGTAGATTATATGCATCTTTTGGCAATAACGACATTTCTGATCGGCTGTTGTTAAATAGTTGCGTACAATAGGAGATCTAGGTCTCTCAGAGTGCCTGAATTGTTCCCTTTGGGAATGATGACTACGATTCTTATTCTCACCTATGGCTTCTAAAGATTGGAATCTTCTTGTGAGGAATATGTAAAATACTTCATAAGATGGAATCTCTTTTGCACTTGCATGAGATTGCTCATATAACTTCAGCGTCTCATAATCGAACTTTTGTAGCATAAGGTGTATTATTATTGGAGCCCAACTTGTAGTGTCCAACCCGAGATTCGTTATTCCATGCAAACACTCCTTCATTGTGTCGTGAGTTCTCTTAAGCCCGTTGGATGATTCCACTTCTAATTTGGGTAATGTAAGTAATGTCTGAATATGGACTGATAGCAATTTTCTCTTATTTTCAAATCGTTCCTTTATAATCTCCCAAGCCATCGTATAATTGTTGTCAGAGATTTCCAAGTGATTCCAGAGCTTGCCTGCTTCGCCTTTTAGGTTTGTTCTTAAATATTGCATTTTCTCGACATTTGCCAATCTTTTGTTGCATTGAATTAGTCTCATAAATATGTCGTGAAATTCAGTCTAAGTTTCGTATTTTCCTTCAAATATAGGAATGCTTAGATGTGGGAGGCGTACATCGTTTTCAGCTGCGTTGGTTATATTTGTTGTTTTCTTCTCTTGAAGTTCAATAACCATTCTCTTATAAGTGCTCCTTAGTTCATCAAATTCGTTATTCGTGTATGGCACGTAATCGGTGTCTTCATGATACATCAGAGTTTCATCATGTAGGGCTTCCAAATATCTCCAATCTTCGGTTCACGTTTTGCAATAAAATTCTATGGTATTATTACTCATTTCGTCATCCACATTTATTTGTTGTAATTGTTTACGAAATGAGTCAATGCGAATTTTTTCCTTTTTGCAACGTAGCGAATTTATCTTCTCATCAAAACATTTTATATTATCTTCTGTATTTGCCCCATTCTCTGACGTATCGGTAGCCACCTTTGGTGTTGTGAAATTTGATGACCCACTTAAAGCGGCAGCTTAGGCGCTGAGCTTATCAATTGCTTTTTGTTTTGCCGTCTCCACTTGCTGGTAATAACTTTTGGTGAAGTATTCGTGCTCTGGGCAATTTAATGCGACGATCTCTTGATGTTTTTGGCTGAATGTATCCCAGAGGTTGTTAATCTTCTCTTCTTTCTTTCTTATGAAATTCTCTGTCCTCCTATCAATGGGCTCTTTTCTTACTATTTCCAATTGATCGCATATCGCAGTACCAGTTTTTACTTGCTGTGAACCGAGTTTTTCCATTGTCGTAGGTCAGCTTGGAGTTGAATATTGTTTTGTAAGACGATATTATACTGCTTTCGTTTTTTTTTTACGTAGTTTTCTTTTAAGAACTCGGGCGGTTCTTTATATTTACTTTTGTATTTTAATAGGCTCGAAGGACCCTCAAACGAATGGTGCATTGGAGAGAAGCCACAAAACCTTAGCAGAATATCTCCGATCTTATGTAGGAAAAGATCCACAAGACTGGGATACATGGATTCCTTATGCTATGTTTGTATAAAATACTACCTTACCCCTCATTCGAGTACTAATTATACTCCTCGCGAACTCCTTTACGGATTCCCAGCCGAAATTCCAAACAATTTGAAATCTTCTCCAACCGTTTGCTATAATTACGACTATTATGCAAACGAGTTAAAAGCGCGTCTACAGCATAGTTTCAAAATAGCTAAAGACATAGCCATGGCAAACAAAGAAAGATCAAAATTGCAATACGATAAAAGCTCCGTCCAAAAATCTTTTATGATCGGCGATAAAGTCCTACTTAAGAGCTGAACTCGAGAGAACAAATTCTCACCACGATGGTCAGGTCCGTATGAGATAATGGAGATTAATTCCCCCGAAAATTCCACAATAAAGGTCAACAACAAAAATAAAAGAGTCCATAATAATGACTTGAAACTTTTCACAGATTAATGCCAGCAATTTCATCCTTCCCAAAAAATCATTCCAAATGATTAATACAGTATCATCTTCCAGGTTTCCAAAATGATGCATACAGCATTCATTTTGATTTTTATCCCTTTCGTCTACGGCTTAGGAATAGAAGTCAATCAGCTAAAAGCCACTGCAGGCATTTATTTTGAGGAAATTGGCAGAGCCAAACTCTACACCAACGAGTGGAAGATAGTGACATACTATGACATGACAAATTTCAAGTCCGAATTCCAGAATATCCAGTTCATCGCACAGCAAATAACAGTAACTTGCCAGAAACTCAATAGCAATTCAGCGATGGCCCACACCTGCAATGGTACGTTACTGCAAATTAACCTTATATTAGCAAACATAGAATACAAAAACACGTTACTTGTAACTCAAAATAGGAAACAAAGAGCACTATTCAATGCTATAGTCTCAATCTCTAAAGCTCTTTTCGGCACATTGGACGAAGATGATGCCAAGATTTATGATGAGCAAATCCGTAACCTCACCCTTAACCAAAACTCCCTCCTATCACTTATGAAAAGCCAAACTGCGATAGTCGAAGCAACCGCAAATGTTTTCAACAAAACTAAAGCCGCAATTGAAAAGGAATTCATGGTCATGCATAAAAAACTAATATCAGTGCAGATAGCCACATCATTGATGGAAAATAGGTCACTTGATAACAAAATATCAATTGAACTGGAATCACTCATTTCACTAGTCTCACTAATGGCATTCAGATACCAAAATACCCAGGCAGAATTAATAGATCTTCTAACGGATTCAAGGCATGGAAAATTTCATCCTACACTAATAACTCCTAGAAAAATAGAAGAATTGTTCTCAAATATCAGGCAAGAAATACCAAATACAATGATGCTTCCCATAAATCCCAGAGAAAATACATTATCACAAATTTATAAATTAAGTACAATCTCTGCGAACATTTCCAACAACAAAATAATTATAGAACTCAGAATCCCCATTCCTTTCAAGGAACCATATAAAATCTTTAAAACAATACCATTGCCTACTATCCTTAAAAGATCGCTCGTATATATTGAACCATCAAAGGAATATATACTGATCGACTACAATCGCGAACACTATCTCGAACTAACAGTCCAAGACATTCACAATTGCGCAACGTTGGATCATACGCACTTTTACTGCCAGATCACATCCCCAATCTTAAATGCAAATACTAGGGTAAATCAATGCGAGATAAATTTAATAAAAAAGGAGCCGATTACATCCGATTGTAAAATTTTAACATTAGAACAAGATTGTTTTTGGACGCACTTATCGCAGCAGAACGCTTGGCTTTTCTCCCTAAAAGATTCCATCCACATAGATATTATTTGCGAAAATTCCATTAGCTCACAAGTTCTGCAAGGAACAGGAACAATGTATATCTATCCCAATTGCTATGTACGAAGCAAAGAATTCATCTTGCACGGACATGGCGTAAAAGTTTCTAAATTTAATTCTTATTTTATCCCAACAATAAACATTTCCAGTATAATATCGAATATGACGTCCTCCCCATTAGGATCGCATATAAAAGTACATTCTTTGAATATTACGAACAATATGGATCTAGATGAACTTCTAGAATCCATTCGTTTCCAAAAAAATCAAGAATTAATTCCTCTCAATCCCATAAATAGTATCCTCTTATTCCCCAATTTTCATAACTTTTTTCAACAACCCCTATCCTTAATCCCAACAATCAAACACACTCTATAACGAAAAAAAAAACATAAAACTAGAAATTTATAAAAAAAAAAAGCTAAACATAAAAATAAATATAAATAATAGGTTCTTTACAAATTAAAATTCTACAAATATATAATGTAATAAACAAAATAAAATAAAACAAAAGGAATCTCTAGACTAGACACTACATATGAATTTAATATAACGTAATAATTAATTAAGGTTTTTCTATTTTCATAAATAACGTTCAAAGCTTTTATTTAAGAAATGATTACACAGATCTATTACGTATATATATATATATATATATTTATAACATGTAATAATTAGTAACATAAAACAATAATTAGTTACGTGAGAGAAAAAAAAATGTTGTATAGCCTTTTAATAATTTTTTTTTTTAATAAATATTAAATACTTTCGAACCATAATAAAAGTATATACATAATACCCAAAAGAGGTTATAAACTAGTATAGTAGTAATGCGAAGTTTAAGAGCTCTAGAACTACAAATTTTCGTTTCTCTCTAGCATATAAATAAATATGTATTATAGTATATTTAGTATAATATATCCGTTTGTACAACTTCTTAGTTACGACAAAGAAAGTTCTCTTCTAGAAAGAATAAAACTTTCTTTTCTCCAGGGGGGAGGGATGTTGTGACTCAGGTGCCCAATGCCCCGAATCACAACGATAATACCGATACATCAATCGTCCAATACGATATATTGATGTACCATTAATTGAACCTGAAAATGAAAAATTATTTCATTTTAAATCTCATTCAAAATTTAAAATGCATTTAGAAATGCATTCCCATATTATAACAAAATGCAATTTAGCATAAATTGCATTTTGTTATCAGACACACATTCCAGTCACACGGTATGCACACTTTCCTCCATACAGTGTCTTCTTACTTTTTTTCCGTATGTACGCTGTACATACTCAATCCAATCTAATTGTATGTACATACATACAAAAAATTATCACAATTATTCGCGCTCTTTTAAAATTAATATTTCAAGACGGGCGCACAAGTGCATATCGGATTACAGTTTTGCATTGATGCATATATAGCTCGCATCAAAAAACTGCATTTTCTCACGTACGTTTTTTCAACGTCGTGAGAAAACAATAAAAATGAAAAAAGAGCTTTAAAGCGATCATGGGTACCTGGGTGCAATTTGCCCAAACCTCGAGGAGTTGTTTTTGAAGATCCGCCAAGTGGAGATCGGTATAGAAAAAAAAGTGAAATATAAATTGAAAATAAAAGATCTTATAGAAAAAAATGGTTTGAAATATAAATTGAAAATAAAAGATCTTATAGAAAAAGTGAAATATAAATTGAAAATAAAAGATCTTATAGAACAAGTAAAAAAGCTAGAATTGGTCTAAGACCAATTCTTATGATACCCTAGATGAATGCCCGTATGAAATTTCGTATTGTCACCCTTCTGTGAAAGTTTGATTTTTGAAGTGGTTTTTCGCATATATTTCTAGAATGGTATGTCGGACAGAAAAAATGATTATAACCAATTTTATAGGATTTCGTATTCTGAAGAAGTTTTTAGTACAATAGAAATGCCTGGGACTGATCGTTCTCACAGTATACGTAAAAAACCTAAATTTTTATATGGCAGCACCAAGGAGTTGCCCGATTTAGTCTATTTTTGAAATTTTATTTTCTGTTATTATGAAAACATCATGTACCAAATTTCAGCTCTCTATATCGATGCGTTCTCAGGCAGTGTCCAAATATATATGTAGTGGAAAACGAAAGTTTTGTATGGCAACCCCACGAAAGAGTTACCCGATTTGTCTCATTTTCGAACTTAATTTTACTTTTTTTTTTCAAAGTCCGTGTACAAAATTTCAACTCTCTAAGTATACGCGTTCTCAAGTTATCGTGCGCACAGACGGACGGACGGACACGCAAAAACCAAAATAACTTTTTATATTATGCGTGGGTGTCCAATTCATTTTGCTCTACCATCATTATTTCGAGGTGTTACAAATGGAATGACAAACTTACTATACCCCATAGATTTCATCTAGGGTATAAAAAGTGAAATATAAATTGAAAATAAAAGATTTTATAGAAAAAAGTGAAAAATAGAGTTTGAATAAAAGTGCAATTGAGATTAGATAAAAGGAATCTACTTCTATACGACAAAAACTGTGTGCCCTCTACGAGCACGGCACACAGCGCCCACCGCTATTATGGATTGAAAATTTCTTATTCAGTCGCCTAATACGTGTTGTATTAGATGGCGTTACATCTGAGCCTCATCCTATAAATGTCGATCTGCTCCAGGGCTCCGTTATCTCTCCGGCTCTCTTCTTAATTTTAATTAATGATCTGGTTTCTCTTACTTTCGATCCCATCCATAGTTTTGTCGATGACAGTACTCTTGATTTCGCTTACTCCTTTGACACTCTTGCAGACTCCAGAGGGAATGCCACATCTGTAAACGAGATTGCATGGTTTGATCATTGAATAACGATCTTGCCAATATATTCGCTTGGAGCAAAGCGAGTTGCGTTGAATTCAATGCATCTAAAATCCAAGGATGTCGTCATCTATTTAAAACAAGATCATAATTTCTCTACTCCCGTTTCATTTGATGGAGCACTGATTTACGATACAACCTCTATGCATTCTTGACATTAATATTTCCTGCAAGCTAAGCTGGACAGATCACATCTTCTCTGTTGCCAAAGGAGCATCGAAATGCCTAGGATTTCTGAAAAGGTGTAAGAAATATTTCAGCCCATCGAATCTGGCGCTTCTCTACAAGTCCTACATCAGCCCTCGAATAGAATACAATTCCCATATCTGGGTCGGGGCTGATCGGACAGCCTTAGCTTCATTAGACATTGTCAAAACGAGATTGGACATTGTCAAAACGAGAGCCTTCAAGTTCATTACCGATGTGGCAATAACTCGTTTCGTTTCGCTCCTTTATGGCTACATGCATGGACAATGTTCCGATGAAATATTCAGTCTGATCTCATGTACAATGATTCCTGCACGCAATACTCGCGCTGCAAACACTTAAAATTACCTTCGGCCGTACAGTAAGATTCTGTGATGCTTTTTTATTCTGAACTGTGCGAATGTGGAATAGTCTACCATCTTGTCATTCCTCCGGCATACAATCTGTGAAGGTTTAAGGGCGACATACATCGGCACCTCCGCCACTCTAATATTCCCTAATCCTTTTCCTATCTCCTTCCTGCCATACTGTGCTTTGCATCATAGGGTATCCTCTGAGCTTTTAAAAAAAAAAAAAAACTTTGTGGATAGTAACAACATCAGATTTGTCCATATTTTGTTTTTATAGTAAACTATTTGAAGATCAGTTTCACATGTTCTTAGAATTTCCAACGCAAAACAGGTATATTATAGCTTCTCCAGAAGAGCGGCATCACATCCAATAATTTGGTACTCCGAAGCGCTTTTTCGCCGCGTGAGTGGTGGCAACATCGTTTTCTCGATTAATCAAAGGGCATTTGTTCACATTACGGCAGAAGGATGTATTCCCTTTAATCCGCAGGAATTTTCGCTGAGTTGGTTGGACCTTACGAAATAAAATCTTTATACCAAACTCTAATGTGGCACATCGGTAATCAAGTTCAAGAGCTTAACAGGCTTGTTTTATTAAATAAAGACGTACACTGCGAAAAGTCTGAGCTTATGAAAGAACAATTTAAAAAACTTCATTCAACAAGTAGATAACGTTTTACAAAGAAGACCATTATAGGGGTAATACTTTGCTTTCGATATTTAATTCAGGCTCTTGTTGACGTTCTTGAACAGACAATCCTTTTTCTCCTAAGTTCCATTAAGGACTTTCAAGAGCATTTACTTGGAGAAGATCAAATTAAGGTGGCATCTAAAATGGCATCTTCGGCTGGGTTGTCTTGTAAAGTGGACTCAATCTAAGCGATCACTCTAAAAGCTCAAAAGCTTTTAATTTCTTCTTGTCTTTTCATGGTATTTGTAGCTGTATCAATCCCAAAGTTGGCAAGAAACGAGAACTCGTCTTATCGCACTTCATTAGATGCCCATTCCAATAACACGCACTGTATGGCAATGGCCATCAACAACATCGTTGGAGCTCTAATTTACTATTTGTGGACAAAACAATATTGAAGATAGAATGAAAGAGTTCTTAGTGTTGGCGAGCTCATCACTATTGCGATTGGGACAGTCTTACAGGAGTATATTTACGCTTAAAGTATCTCAATACAGTAAAAACTATGGTGGTTTTCGGAAATTATAATGTGACAAAATGTAGAAATATTCATTATACTCAATAAATTTATAATATAGAATAATAAATATATATTTTTTTAATTTTGGTAGAATCATAAAGTCGAAAATAGGTATCTTCTTTGTATGATAGCGATTACAGTAATGCAAACTGCTGACATAGAGTAATGTTTTCCTTAATTCTATACGCGTAAATCTTATTCTAATTAAAACATTCCTGTGTTCAAGAAATTTCTGTACTTTTGTAATGGTACTTGCAACATATTCATCATTATGCAGAGATAGTTTTCTCCGATGCGAAATCTGCTTTGATGTGTAAAGCCTAGTACTAAGGTCCGCGCTAAACTAAACTTTAGTGAGTCTCCAATATCGGGCCGTTCTTTAGCAGCTAAAATATGGCAGCGGAGACAGAGAAAAGATATAGTAAAAAGAAGAAGCATTTTCAATTTTTTTTTTCGGAAATACAACGCGCGGTCATAATATTGAAATACGGCCCATCCGTACTTACAGCAAAAACGTACAAAACTACTTTAATTACAAAAATCCAATCAATAAATTTATCAAATTTCAGTATTCTGACGATAAATATTTTTAGTGCGCCATCCCTAATCAAAACATAAATTTAGGGCGTTGACCTTAGTACTGCTGATATGTGATCAGGGTCCCCGCCAACATAAACGTAAGTTACTTAAATGATAATTCCGGTGATTTGAAAACATTAACAAATTTTGTCAGTCACTAAGGCTGCGGTAAAAGACTTCTGCCTCAGGTAAAAATATGAAAAGATGAAAAAAAATCTCATTCAAATAAAATCGCTTCTACTTCCTTTGCAAGGAGCCACTCCTAGCAATACTATTGCAACCCCCACTGTAACTGGCTTAGATTCTGATCAAGTTTTATATTCTATTAATGACAAAAAACCTTTTTGGGTGTTAATCCAACGTGTTTCTGAAGAAAATGTAACCAATAATGCAAGGCTCAGTGACATTGACCTGGGCTTTGTCATAAAAAAAGTGAGTTTCTTAAATTTTTCAAACATCACTCAACATGCCTGTAACACGGTTAAAGTTTTTTTTCCAAGCAGCAAGGCTGCAAATAAGCTTGCCAATTATCTTTAAATTTTTTTTTGGCCACCAGACCTGATCTTAAAGCCAAGAAACCATAAAGGCCTCCTCCGGACGGCAACAACATTTACACTGGTGAGTACTGCACAGATTACATTTTTTCGTCCTTATGAAGAAAAAATACAGTATTAATTATTAGATAAAGAGATAGCAAGGGCACTTGTATCGCCTGAAATTTGCTTATTTTGTACTCGAAAAATTCTATAGGTAACTATGAGGCTGACTCTTGAACGCAAAGAATTGTCGGAAACTTTTTCTACGCCGTTCATAACCTAGAAAAATATGTTTCAATTTTTTTTACGCAGGAGGACAGAACATCCCATCCGAAGCACGGAGGCCATAGCGGCCCATTGTGCTGTCCTGCTAGAAGCCCGTTCACCAAAAGCTTCCTGTCCTCTTAATGAAGCGCATCAGGTCTTGGTGAAGAAGATTTTTCAACTCAAAGTGTTCGGTTGTCTCAGGCTCTCCCTCCCTGTTTCAATATGTAGTTCTTAAAGTAAATTTTATATCCGGTGTTATAGGTATTTTATATTATTATATACGGATTATAACTGATTTCGCTAAAGCGTACTTGAGCGATATTTGTCTGCGAAAAATACAATTTAATTTAAACTGAAGATATTATCTAAGGAAGAAAAAGCGATGTATTGAAAGTTTTTCATATAGTACACCTTTTGCACTTACTCTCAGTCATTATTGTTTTACAAGTTTCACCGACGGATCTTATTTACGTGATTAGCTTAAGATTGTTACATTGGGAAGATTTAGTAGTAATTTTAATTAGAAGTTGTATTTATAATCACATTTAACGGATAACCATATTCTTAAGAAGCTCAATATTAATGATGTATGCAATGTGAGGCAAATCATGTAATTTTCCAAAATTTTGGTAAAATCTTAAGACCTTTTTGGCTGTTTGGCTAAACTGAAGTAATTTTGAGGGTATGCCTCATTCAGATCCATGATAGATTTCTGTTTTATATGCTGATAGACTGGTAGAACTTCATAGTGTTCAATAATTCGATGATTATCTTGTAAATAAAGAGAGCTGAAAATAACGCAATGAAGCTCTAAGGCTTGTTCCTTCTCCTCTTTCCTCCTCGATAATGAAGGTTGTATATGTCCGCTCCCTCCACTGCAGTTTCAGGTTCAATAGGGACATTGCATACAAGTGTCGGCAATGTCACGGGGAGGTCAGGGAAAGCACGTGAGGATCATATGATCCGATCCTCATAACAGCTACAAGTAAATTGTGTGGAAAGTGCCTTCAAGACTAGATGTGTGCTTCTCGTTCGTTTTTGGTACGGCACGATTTCTTTTGTTAATGGTGCGTGGCAGCGACAGGTTTCTTTCGGTGAACTCATCCCACACTCTCCGCTCATAGTCCGAGGTGTTAGCGTGCCGAATGCAGGCATCAACGCTATAATGGAGTGAGCTATTAACTTCAGCTGATAGTCAGGACTTCCCGTCCAAATGCACTCACTCAATTAAGCTTTAATAACAAAATTTGTATGTTTAAGAAAACGAATGCGACTAACGGCTTGAATGAAAGACGAAGAGTAATTGACATAAACTCACCTGCAACATTTGAAAATATGTATGTATATTTAATATAGCTTTTGACGCAATAGCAAAATATCTGGTAAAAAAATTTGACTTAGCTTCTCATCGGCAAATAATTCTTTTTTATACTGAACTATTGGTTTTACAACACTAAAATCTGTTTTTGAAAATCGAACAGAAGTTTTATCATCTACTACTTGAATGTTGTAATGTTTGCAATCATTTATCAAATCTTGTAAATTAGAGTATAACAGTAAATCTTTCAGCCAAGATATGGGTACTACAAATTGTTGGCTGTTATATGCGTGGGCGAAACATTGTAGAAGTTTCCTGAAATTTAAATACAGACAATTATTTTACGTTTCTATCCTATAAGCAATGTACATCCATACATACATAAATACATATGTACCTACGTAATACATACTTACCGCCTTATATTTGGGATTTTCATAAACGCTATAACACATAGGATATGAGGAAGTTGTTTGATTCCACGTATAACTTGGTAATAATTCCCTCTAAAGTATTCTAATGAAATTTTTTTAGCTATAAGAAACATTGGATCTCTGAAAATATAAAATTTCAATTTGTTTACAATTTAAAATCGATTGAAATTACTGTATTTTTTTCGGCAAAGCCAAAATTCTTTCTAAGGACTCCGTAGTACCCAAATTAAAAACTTGATATAAAGCCTCAATAAACCGTCGGTTTTGTTCTCCTGCAAAATTTTGTTTCAGATGTTGTCGATCTAGTTCATCATAGCAACATAAAATTCTTTTCAAGCACTCCTGTAAATGTTGGTTGCAGATTTTTAGGTCAAAGTTTTCAATTGGTTCTGCGCAAAGCCTGAAAATATACAGCAATGCAAGCAGTTATCTAAAATTTTAATAAAATAATGAAACAATTATTAGTTTAACGTATTGCTACCAACTAACAATATATAATACATATTGTAAGTTTATAGCAATACTTTAAACTATTTATATATTATACATGGTGTTTCCTCCATGGTGGTCGATAGGGCGGGAGGTGATAGTACTCACCTAGCCAAACAAATAATTGTATGGCAGGGAGAGGAGGGGGACCATATCAACCGTTTCGGAGTTCGTCTAAAGCTGGTTGTATGCAGAACTTCATTACCTTTCCAACGACTGCTCAACTAGCCATGTACTCTTCTCCCCTCAGGAGTTATTGTGATCTAAACTAAACATTTCTGATTTTCTTACCTTTTTTTAATTTGACCTCTATTTTTTTTTGCAAAACTTAACGTAACTTTTTTTTATAAAAACTGTAAACTGTAGACTCTGCTCTTTAATTTGATTTATTACACCTTATGTGCTAACTGTAGCCGTTAAACAGTTATTAGCTCATAACTTGCATACAACCAGCCTTAGACGGTGACCGTACACTCTGTAGTTTTTAAGATACAGGGTGTTTTGTGAAAACCTAGCATAATATCTTACTCACCCTGTAAGTCCGAAACGGTTGATATGCCCCCCCCCCATACAATTTTTGGTTTGCCTAGGTGAGTACTATTACCTCCCGCTCTATGGATCACCATGGAGGAACACCCTTCATATGATGAATTACAAGATGACAATTTTTATCTTCATATACATAGACTGAAATTCATTGCAAATATTTCAATAAACTTTCCAAATGCAAAAAGAGAGTACGAGTATTTCAATTTATCAGGCGTGATTCAAGGAATCAAGGACATGTGCAATCCTGAATTTTGTGTGAAATGGAAACTTTCTATCGAAAACGTTTCCAGAGGACAAATGGTAAAGTTAGATAAAAATTTTAAAAATGTCTTAAATTAAAGTTAACAAGCGTTCAATATTCACATACTTCTACTATAATAATCATATCTTATTAACAACTTTCTATTACCACAATGAATCGAATTAAAACACTTTGGCATATTTTAAACCTTTGACTATTTTGAATTCGATATTATTTACTCCGTAACTATCTCTTGATTAGAAATTGCGTATGTTTCTGGACATTTACTGAAATAGTTGAAAACAGCCAGTATATAGTGGTCCCTGCTATCCATTTCTGAAAAAAGCGATTTGGGAATCAACTGAAATGAGAAGCGTTTTTACCCCATCTACGGCTATCGTTTCAAACGCTGCTTGACATCATAGTTCTGTGGCCCTTTGCAGAAAGGACAAGCCGTTTGGTCGACAGCCTTCAGATATTTCGTGATTCGCCCATAATATATCTTGTATACTTTACTAAGTATATAATAAGCTCCCACTACTTCTGCCGTTATTTATTAGGCTTTAATTTATATCATACTTTACTATGCCTTGTATATGTACTGTTGTGGGATTGCCAATTGAACTGGTTATGTGGGTTGGTTTGATTGATGTGGCAACAAAATGAATATGTTGCAGCTCAACAGTTCTTTATTTAAATGAATATATAAATATATATATACATCTATATGTATCTTAAATTCTTGGTAGGATAAAAATTGATAAAATGATAATAATTTTTGTTTTAAAATTTTATTCTTTATTTTAAATTCTTTAAAATATTTTTTATATTTTTTTAGAAGTGTAATAGCAAACGTTTTTTTAATATTATTTAACAGCTTTGCCCTCTGGCGTTTAAATTATTAATATTCATGTTTGCTCTCTGGTGATTCACTTATAATTAAAATATCCTTGACACAAATTCTATATTTTTAAAAACAATACATTCCAAAAAGTCTTGATGTGTATTTTCTCAAAATGTATACAGTAGTGTGTTTCTGTGTTCAAAGTTTTTTTTTTTGCTTCAAAGTGGTTTCCTTTAAACGTCAAATTTGAATTTTTTATTTTATTTACAGTCAGCGAAAATATTACTCTGACAAACAAAAATTATATTTTATTCTATTTTTAATTATAAACAAAAATAATAATTATTTTGTAGCTTCCGCTACAGTATACATTAAATTATCACTACTTCCATTTTATTACTTTGGCAAATGTTAATGTTAATTATACCTTAAGTCGTATACAGGGTGTCCCAGACTAATATGATTATATTTTGCCAAATGATTCCTCTTGTCCAGACAATTAAAAATTTGTATGGCAGGAGAGGGTTTTTATTAAACACCCTATATCTTGAAAAGTACAGGGTTAAAACGGCATTGTATGCAGAACCTTGGGATTAGAAATAGTTTAAAAACTAATAACTCCCTAACCGTCACAGATAGATCATATGTAAGTGTAATATGTTATATTAAAGATGAGACTCTCGGCTTTCGAAATTTTGTCACAAAAATGTAGTTAGTAAGGGTATAATGGAAAAATAAAAAATAAGTTTAAAAACTCAAATTTTGAATTTGAAACGATTCAACTCTTTAGCGGGGAGGGTTACGGGGGTGGTTTAACATTCGTAGCAAGGACCCTAAGGTTCTGCATACAATACCGTCTTCAAAAAGACCGTAGACCCTGTACTTTTCAAGATATAGGGTGTTTAATAAAAAAGAGCATATTTTACTAATCACCCTGTAACTCGTTAGGGTGACATTTTGCCTTCCACACTCATATAATAATTTTTTTATTTGTCTGGACGAGTGGAAACATTTGGTAAAAATGTATATAGTCATATTAGTCTGGGACACTCCGTTATATTTATTATATTAAAATGTACTGCTATTTTATTATCATAATTTATCATCTGTCAAGTATTAAGTGTGGGTGTGCAGTCGTATTTAGCGGAGTTATGTTTTTAAAAAGTTTTTGGTTATTTTTTAGTGCTTTGTTTGCGTCTTTAGTTTGTATAGTTTGTTTATTGTGTATTTGTTTGGGTGGAATTTAATCTACACTTGTGTAATTTTATGTTTTTAGTGGTGAGATTCTAACCTCACTTTCTGTGTATAAAGAAAGTGCTTTTGCTGCATTGTCATACAAAATTTATTTTTCCAACGCGTCGGTATTTAATTATAACTTCCTTAATTATGGATTGCTGTGGTTTTTGCCGCATCAAATTCGTTGACTATTCCGTGTTTATAGCTTGCGATGATGTCTGTGGTACAGCGTTCCACACCTACGTAAAACTCGAGAATGCGGCCTTAGGTCTATTAAAAGATGCTCAATTTACTGTGGCTCTGGGATTCTTGTGAGCGAGCTCCAAACCACACTTTTTTCGACACAGAGGTGACCTGGACAACTGGTTGGCCTATTAGACAAGGTTAACTTTAATGCTGTTTATTCAGCAAAAAAAAATGGTTGACTGCTCAATTTCAACTGTCGTTGACTGCCCTCAACAAGCAAAATTCGACCATGGTTTCATAAACATCCGCTCTAATAGCAACCATAAGGACAATCCTGTTACAAAAAGAAAAGGACCTTCTAAAAAACTAAAAAACAGGTGATTTTATCGACTGAAGGATTCAGCATGCAGAGTCCGACAATTCGTGTTAGTCAGGGCACTTCTTCGGCTTGTGAGGCCGTATGTAGCGCAGTGAGCCAATGCGGGGATAATACCACTCTAGCTCTTGCATCTGAATCACGATAACGAATATTATTACTTCTGTGTCCACATTAGCGAATGGTAATGAGGACAGTACCAGAACCTTCGAGTGTTTTTGTCACTCGGTTCTCTCCTGAAACATTTTGTGATAACATATTGAAGTATCTGAAATCAAAAAACATTGCAACAGAGAATGTTTCTTGTCGTAAAATTAGTAAATCCTCAAAACCAGTAGCATCCTTAGGTTAACTGTTTCAGCAGATGTGCAGGACAAGTTATTAGATCACTTTTATTAAATTATTTGTACCTTCTGGGCGCCAACCTAGAAACACAGCTAAAATAAGCAACGTTCTTAAAAAAAAAACTGAAGTCGCTTTCCCTTTACTATCATTTTGTAAGGGGGATTCGGACAAAAACTGCACATATCTTCAAATCCTCTATTGCAACTTGTTTTGATATCGTTGCTTATCAAATTTTTAGAAAAGATAGACATACTGATTCTGAAGCTCGTGGCATACTCCTCGTATGCACAAACCATTTTAAGTGAAGCCAAATCAAGGTTCCCACTTTTTCCAACACTCTTGACACTGAACTTATAGTTCTTAAGCTGTCTCTCCTAAAACACGACTTATACATACTATGTTGCTATATTCGTCCAGACTCCATAAACATTGTTAATGCCAAAGGTCAAAATATTTACGACCTACTAACTTCAACATCTTAATTTTATTCACGGCAAGTGGCAACCTCTTGACGCATTACTACTTATTGTCGATTTTAACTTACCCAATATACAATGGCTAAATGAAGATGACGACGATTATCTTCCTCTTAATAACTTGTCCACAAGGGAATCACTATTCCTGGACATTATCTCAGTAATGTAAAGAATGACTTGGATAGGCAATTGGACCTGGTTTTTTCTACTGACCCGGATAACTTATTACTCAAACCTAGCCCAGCTATAATGTCTACTCTTGACAAAGATCACACCCTCTACTAATTGCATATTCCTTTGAAATCGAAAACATTACTAAATGTGACGAAACGCAATACTTCAACAAATCTCCGCTATGGTTCAATAAAGGAACGTCTTAAAAATATAAAGTATAAATTGTGGAAAAGTTATTTGAGGGATAAGGACATTATAAGTCAACAATTTCCTCACATCCTACAATGAGTTCAAAGAACTTTCCTCTACACTTTATGATGAGTATATTCAAAGCATGCGTGCAAAATTATTTAGTGTCCACGTATCGTTTTTAAGTTTATTAATATGAAGATAAAAACGGACAACTACCCCAATACCATGAGGTACAAGAATTCTGCTATTGATAATTCATCTTAAATTTGCAATATGTTTGCATCATCTTTTGACAATGCATTTTCTTCGTGAAATTTCCTTCCTCGAAATAAGAACTCCAATCATATGAACGATTCTCACATCATTCACTATCCCTACAATTGCACCAGAGGATATACTTGATCTTATTAATATGCTTCCTAATGGGCGTACAATGGATCCTGATGGGATTCCTCCAGCCTTCTTTAAGTCGTGTTGCCTTGCCCTTGCAGCCCTGCTGAGAATTATTTTCCAAAAATCGCTTGATAGTGGTTGTTCCTCTATCCACAAAAAAGGCAGTAAAAGTGAAATTTCTAACTATAGGCCTATTGCAAAATTATCTTGCATGCCTAAATTTTTCGAATCTGTCACTTACTCTCAGCTATCAATTTCCTGCAAGAATTTGCTTTCTTTACCAGCATGGGCTTATTTCTGGCAGGCCTGCAACCACTAACCTGTTGGAATTTGTCTCGGATACCATTGGCGGATTTGCAAAACGCTACCAGACAGATTGTTTTTATAGGACTTTAGTAAAGCGTTCGACAAATTATCTCACTCCTTGATAGTCTTTAAAATGGAAAAGTATGCATTTCTTCTAACATTTCATAAATGGACGGAGTCTTACTTAGATAAAAGAACATATCAAATCTTATTTCGACATTCCATCTCTAGAGTTTAGAAGACTTCCTCCGGCGTACCTCAAGGCAGTCACTTGGGTTCGCTATTTTGTATTCTATATATTGACGACATTGTCTCCGTTGTGAGGCACTACAAAGTCTTGATTTATGCTGACGACATTAAACTTTTCACACAGATTAAATCTTTTATCGATTGTGAACAGGTACAAGGTGACCTCACAAATTTTACCTTTGGTGCAAAACCAATAATTTGCCTCTCAATATCGACAAATGTGAGGTTATGACTTTCCACAGGAATCAGAAACCATTAATCGATTCGCGTGTGGGTGCTGTTTGTGACTTAGGTATCAAATGTGACTATAGATTGAATTTTATCTCTCACATAAACTACATAGTATCAAATAGTAGTTCTACCATAATATTGCGTTTGTACACTTGCTTTATGCTTTGCTCTTTTTGAATAGGCTAGCCAGGTCTGGTCTCCATTTTACGCTACACATATCGACCGCATCAAGTCTTTTCAGCGGAACTTCCTGCTCTTCACTTTTAGGCACCTACCTTGGAATAATTCATTGATTTTTCCACTTTATGACGATCGCTTGAAGCTTTTGAATATGCACTCGCTTGGTCACATGGTCGCCGATGTAACTTTTGTGATTCAACTCTTAAATGTGAATATTGATTCTCTGCTGCTACTTAGCAAAATCTCTTTCCATTATAGTGGGCACAATTTGAAAAGGTTACCTCTGTTGCATGTTAACTCCGGATGTACGAATCCATCAATCGCATGTGCATTGTTGTTAATATTAAGGCTGAGAATTTTGTCATTGAAGTTTCTAAGAATGATTTAAAAAACGTCTATATTACACTTAGTTTTCTGTTTCTATGTCACGTTGCATGTCATTTCATTTCATCCGCTGTTTGTTTTTTGTTTACTTTAGCATACTAATACTAACACCGACTAGATCTGTCGTCAGAATGGCACCTACAGATTGGAAAGGATTAGGTGATCAGTTCCATAGTGAGTGAAAAAGCGATAAAATGGGCGGTCCGTTCTTTTAACCCCCTTAAGGCGTCAGGGGTTGATGGACTAAGACCCATTATGCTTCAAAGGGCACTAAGGTACATAATACCATGGCTAGTGACGATTTATAAGAGCTGCCTGAGGCTCTGTTTCTGGCCCAGGGTCTGGCAGGAAGTGAGGATAATCTTCATTCCGAAGGCAGGCAGGTCTTGGAGAGACTGATAGAGGTACACATAAGAAGTGTATGGCAGGGTGGCAGTGGTAGCCAGCATGCCGCCTATACAAAAGGAAGTCATAGGTAAATCCTGAGTTTCCTAAGGAAAGCAGGATGGATCTGGGTTCCCACAACTTCCCTTTTTGTGTTGCTTTAATGTTAAACTTACCTCACTATACTATTCATATATTGAGTTCCCACAGCTTTAGTACCTGTTTGACTATAATGTTATGCTCTACTATTCTATACTATGTATTTAAGAAGTTCCCTCTACTTCTATTTTATTAATTGTTTGACTATAATGTATCTCATACTTCACTATACCATGTATTGGCTAATATTAGTGTTAATCATACCTTACCATACTGCGCTATGTATTTTTTAAGTTCCCTTTGTATTTGTTTGCTGGAGTGTAAATCTTACTTTATTATACTACGTATATATTAAGCTCTTACTACTTCTTTTTACTTGATTGGTAATGCTTATCATACATTACTATATTATATTTATTATTTAGTTATAATTATAGTTTATTTATTATTATTTATTATTTAGTTCTTACTACCATTCGTCTGTTACTTGTTTTGCTATAATGCAATCAATCATTCCTTACTATCCTAAGTTCTTACTACCCCTATTCTTTTATTATGTAACTAACAGGTACTCAAATAAAAAATTGTTTATGTTTAAAAAATACAAGAACATTTATTGAAAACCCCAGCCATCAGTCATTCTCCTTTGGACATTTGTCCAACACGATTTTTTTCGGGTTTTTTGTTATATTGACTGATATTTAACATGTCTAAATTTTAATGTCAAAAGAATTAAATTGCGAAAACATCAACAAGTTAAAAACATTGATTTCTTCCACTTCCATCGGGACAAATCAATAAATTCTTGCGGAACAGCGAAGAAATTTTCAACTGAATAGAATTACTATGCACTTTTTTTCAAACGAGAAGAGTCCCATTATCGGGAAGGCCATACCTTGAGTCTGTTTAGAGCAACACGCTATAGTGACTTCGAAAGAGTTTTGAAGTTACTGTGTGAAAATGACGATAGCGTAAAAAGAAACTTGGTTGCTATGAACGAGAAAAAGCGTTTTGAAAGAAAATAATCATCTGCATGTGTATATGTATGTATATATATATATACAGTTAGAAAACAAACGCAGTTTTTTTCCCCGCAACTTGGTATATTGGGACTTCAATAAATTAAAACTATAAACAGCTCTTTACATCCTTTTTAGTTTATTCACTTATCTATCTATCTATGTACCCACCGTTTATGGTTGTGGCCTTGGCCAGGGTCTTTCATTAAAGCGTTTTTGTATTGTAATTTATTTAATTTCAATTTTACATGCTCTTTGACAATTCACACATTCAAACACGGACGTGACAACAGCAGTCCGCAGTGCTATCAAGAAAAGAGACTATACCGTCCGTTCTGAACACATTTTTCTGTCAAAGGCGAGGGAAAAAAGTTAATTTTGGCTGTTCTGAACGCCAAAGACGACTATAGTCACTATGTTCTCATAGATGAAAATGAAATAAATTGGTAGATTTAATTTTAGTATTATCACATAAGTCATCTACATTGAAATGTTAACTTAAATAAGACGCTATTTACCCTCCACTTTACTATTCTCAATTAACCATTGTTATACTGTTTAAGTTCTAGCTATATTCAACTCTGTATTTATCTTAATATTCCATGTCTTAATACTATATTCGCTATACCCAACGCTTATTTGCGTGGCGCTCATGCCGGGGTTTGTAATAAATAGATTTTGAATTTATAGCGTGTTGCTCTGAACAGACTCAATATTTCGATACTATGTTTCCATGCGGAGTTCAATCCGGATTGAATCCGAATTAGTGCTCATGGAAACGAGAATTGAGTTGAGTTTCGTTTAATCAACAAGAATCAATAGCTGGTGCATAGATAAGGGACTTGCACTAAACCCTACAAAAACTCGGGCAATTTTATACTGCTTCAGTGGTAGTAGTCGAGTCGCACTAGACATACTTCCCCCGGTTCGACTTCAGGATCACATTATCTCACTAGATTCATACTACGTCAAAAACTTATGTCTACTCATGGACACGGGTCTTAACTGGCACGCAATGTCAATCAAGGGTCTATCTAGGGCTACGCTCCTTGTATGCAGTCTCACACCACCTGCACCCGCGGGTTAGATCTCGTCTGGTGCCCGCGCTGCTCGTACCCTTGTTCTTTTATGCGGATGTGGCACTGTATCCGCTGAATTGTACAGCCTGAGAAAAAACTACAACGTGCGTTCAAGATCTGCCTGCGCTATGCTTTTAGACTAAGACGCCAGTCTCATATATCTTCACTCACTAATTTGTTACTACCGGGACCAATGGACAAGGTGTACGAGCTCAATGCTCTGACCTTCATTTTCAGGAGCAGGCACGGCTCATTGCCCAAGTGTATCCGGGAGAAAATGACCTGGAGTGGTCATGACAATATCAGATTGTTCCTGCCCAGGTTTAGGACACACTTTGGAGGTAGACATATCTACCAAGTTGGTGCGAGCCTCTGGAATTCCCTGCCTAAACAGGTCAGATCAGCTGGCTCGATTGAGAGGTTCAAAGAGCTAGCGGTACAACTCATTACTAACTAATTAATGAAATAATAAACCTGATTATCCTATAAAAAATAAAAAAATATGACTGTGATATTGACTGTTATGATGCTGGGTTGCATATCTCGGAGTCTTGGAGTCTATCCGAGCCATCTAACCTGCCCAATTTGCTTTCCATTCTTTCGAGTTGCAAGTTTTGGTAACTTTGTTATGTTACATATATCTCGTATATTTTATATTTTATACCAACATTAGTTAGTATTCTAGTCTAAGTCTTTAGAATCTATATTCAATGTATCTTTTGACACAACCAACATCTTTTTCTATATACTATCGTTTAATCACACCATTTGTTTTGTATTCAGTATAATTAAGAATCGTTAAATGTAAATCTTTGTAACATCGTAATACTCAACGTCTTAGGACGTGGCTAAATGGCCGGGGTGGAAAATAAACATCTTTTCTATTTTATTCTATTCTAATCCATATTAACTCCACGAAACCAGTCTGGTTGAGTTGGGTTTTGTGTAAGCATTAGTTAGAATAGTGGGGATGGGTGTCTTATCCAATACAAATCCGGCTACTTTGTATGAAGTGTAATAGATGTCAACTCAACTCAAGCCGTTCATGGAAACAGCATCGAGTTAACTCAGCCAGCAAAACTTAACGCTAACTCAACTCTGGCTCATAGAAACATAGTAATAATCAAGAATGAATCAAATTACTGAATATAATAGAAAGATAAGACAATTTCTTACGTATGAATGACAAATTAGACAAGAGTTTATTAATCGTTTTTTAGATTTAACAACATACTTACTTGTAACTACTGTATGCCAGAAATAAAATTATAGGCGCCAATAATGTGATTGTCGTTATGTTATCAAAATTCTGTATAACTATTTCTTGTCTTATGCATCGCAGTCGATCAAATATAAAATCGTAAACAAAATTGAATGCCTTTCTTTTGTCCAGTAAAACCCTGAAACATTTTTGAAATATTTTATATTTATATTTATTATATTTTATATTTAATGCACTCACTCTGTAAGTAAATATTCTATTGTCTTTTTCAAGGCCCTCACTGTACGTAGCTCAGAACTTTTTGGTGTTTTAGTGCCTGCTGCAGATCTTTTGAATTCTTTAATAACCTTATCCGGAGCGTACTTCTCCCCAGGTTTGAGTTCATAGAAACTGAGCAATCGCTGTTTTGATCGACTAGTATTTTAAGTCATTTTAATTCCTCAAATTTTAAAAATTAATTTTTAAAGAAAATACTAACAACTTTATTTCCTGTGTTGGGCAGAACTCTTCACATGTCCCCCTAATAAAATGAAACATTTCATCAAGTATCCGCTTTGTATACGTTTCTAATGTCGATTTCGATGAGACTTCAGTGCAACACTAGGGCATGTACTGTGACTAGGCTAGGTTAGCACTGACTTCCCTACTTTGCACTAATGCACTGGATATATTTCGGTGTTACAAATCCATATTGAAGTTGAATGGTGATTTGCTCTGTCAAATGTTCTGTCTCGATTAAGTGTGAAATTTGTGAGTTAAATGAATTAAAAGATTTTATTTGGGTAATTCTAATAAATTTTAAAAGGGATTTGTTTCTGCATACGAATAAAGAACATTTATTACGTTTGACAGTTTCGTATATAATACGTGTGTACACAAATACTGGGAATATGAATATGACAGGTTCGATGAAATTCAGTCAGTTCAGTGCTCCGGATGGCTCCGGCTCCTAATGTTCTCCCACTGCCAAACAAACGCAAGGTGCAACACTGAACTGAAATGGTCCCCTCCTATGAAATCGACATTAGGAAGTTATTATTCATTGATTCAAATATAGGGATGGCAATGATATATCGATATTTTCACACAAAATATCGATGTCGACTTGATTGATATATCGATATTTCCCCTAAATATCGTAATATCCTCCACAAAATAAAATAAGTTAATTTGGCAGCACGAACTTTCGCTCAAGTGGTCGGATCCTTCGAGCCCACTGACATATAATAAGAATGGACTGAGCTATCTATCTAATTCCTATAGTTAAAAATGGCACAAATTTTTACCAAAATCTATTTGTCTCTTTCAAGCTCAAAATGTACACTGAACTGTAACCAATTTTGGAAACAGTACGGCTGTATTAATTGGAATGCATTGGAATTGACATAAAAATTCAGACAAATATATTGTTTTTATACGTCTATCTCTTACAAGCTCAAGGAAATTTGACAACAAATCTGCAGAGGAGCACATTTTTCAGTAATACTACAAATGAGTTTTTGGGTTAATTAAAACAAGTTTAACTTTCTAAATAATTTTAATTTAATGCAATACTATTTTATAACATCTTTAGTGTTTCCAATTGACAAATAATAATTAATTATAAATCGGTGTGCAATTGTACGAAATAAAGGGTTTTCACAGCCTGTCCAATATTTGTGCCATTTTTGAAGCAAGAACGCTCAGTCCATTCTTATTATATGTCAGTGTTCGAGCCGGTCAACTTGTACTTTTTTATTTTTTTATTGCACATATCGATTGTTGGTCGTTTGTTGGTGATTGTTGGCTTAATTTAAACGTTTGTTGGATAACATTTTTTTCGAAAATCTAAATAGAAAATTCGTCAAGTTAGCCGGAAAGTTCTTATTTTTAAATTAATTTAATTTGTTTGTTGGTCTCTAAATTCTTCGCTAATTGCAAAAATAATATATATAATATTCATATGAAGCTGTGAGAAAACACACAGAGAAATGAAAGCTGGCATGAAGGCAACAGAATTCAACGCATTTTCTCATTTTTATGTGTAGTGTTATGTTTGAGTAATAAAATATAAACAATTTTCTTAAAGAAAGTACTTAGACTTTTATGCTGGTAAATGCACAAGGAATTAGATAACACATTTCCTGAATAAAACTTTTAGTACGGAGGCTTATTTACATTGTGCAGAAGGTTGAAGTTGAAAGTAATGCATTTTTCCATAACAGCAAATGCTAAGAGAAGTGTGAAATCGTACCACTCTAATACTTTTGCCAGTAGCAAAATCGTTTTGTGTCACGGCCTGTAACCACTGACATATATAATATGGAGTGCATAACTTTCTATTTCATGTGGGCTCAATTGCTTATGTCAATAAAAGTTCTTACGCCGGTGCCAACATTGAAAAAATCATTGGCGGGAAGTTGACAAAATAAGCGCGCAGCTCGAAAAGTGATTACAATAAAACGTTTCGAACTTCTGCTTCATATGTTATAAATATATTGCCTTTGGTAAAACAATTTTATCAGTAATAACCCTAAATAATTAATTTAAAAAACATTTATTTCGACGGACCCATTTATTTATTTGTTGTTTGCAGTTTTCCTCAGTTGGTCCTTGGTACTTAGACCGAAAGAGTCAGCAATATAGAAGTGAGCCCACTTTTTGCAGTGCATTTCCATTAACGTAGTCAGTCCATATTATACATGTCAGTGCCTGGAACATAAAGACGGCAATGGTCAGGGTCGTAGCCGCGGAATATACAAGCCATGAACAAAGTCGAAAAAAGAGAGCAACGGGCCGGTCATCCACTGTCTTCTTGCCTTGTCTTACTACAGGAGTTTTTCATATAAAAGTTGCTTGTATTTTGTTCAAACGCTATAATTTATATAAATTTGTTCTATAGGCAATTTTTTTTTAAACTATTAGAAAGAAAACATATGGCTGCAATTTGTTTTAGTTTCATTTTGCTGTGGGAGTGACAGTTTTTGGCTTTAGGACCTGTTTAAGATAAAATTTTAGTTTTTCCTCCATGATGACTATAAAAAAGCAGTGAGAGTGAGCTTTTACTGCATGCTGTACCCGACACGTTAACGACTTTTAATGTGTCGGTGCCTTCGGCGACTTCATGGCTTGTATTATATTCCGGGGGTTACGGCCGGGTATAGCATGCAGTAAGTGCACACCCTCACTGCTTTTTGTATACTCGTCATGGAGGAAACACTAAAATTATTTAGGTATCTATCTGGTCATATCTTTTGCAAACAATTTTTTTTTGTTACTGAATTAAACGGAGCATGATTCTTTTGACGCAGGACCTTCAAACTAAAATATATCTGAAGAAATTTTCGAAAAGGATACACGTTTTCCCGACAAAATGGCAGAAGACGATCCTTGAGTTTTAAGTTAATTTTACTATCGCCGATTTGCGTTTCTTTCGGAAACCATAGAGAGTCCTTTTGGAGAAAATTTTATATTTATGATCCTTGAATCCTTCCGCTTCTTTTCAGCCATCTTCGGTCAAAATTAATTAAAAAATTTAGCAAATTTTCTTTTAATGCTTTATGTAAGTATCTATCTCGTCTTATCTTTTGCAAACATTTTTTTTTTGTCACTGAAGTCGACAGAGCAGGATTCTTTTGACGAAGGACCTTCAAACTAAAATATATCTGAAGAAATTTTCGAAAAGGATACACGTTTTCCCGACAAAATAGCAGACGACGATCCTTGAAAATTTAGTTAATTATGCTATCGCCTTTTGACTTGCCCTGAAATGCCCCGAATTGCCCGACTTGCTTTGAATGCGTTTTGACTTGCCCTGAATTGCTGTTTATTGCCCTGAGTTGCCCTGACTAGCCCTAAATTGCCCTGACAAGTACTTCGGCTACTATTTCTACAGCTTGGGGCGCAAACATGGTACAATTCAAGTAGGTATCTGTCTTGTCATATCCTTTTCAAAAATTTTTTTTTTGTTACTGAAGTAAACGGAGCAGGATTCTTTTGACGAAGGACTTTCAAACTAAAATATATCTGAAGGAATTTTCGAAAAGGATCCACGTTTTCCCGACAAAATGGCAGACGACGATCTTTGAATGTTTAGTTAATTTTACTATCGCCGATTTGCGTTTCTTTCGGAAACCATAGAGAGTCCTTTTGGAGGAAATTTTATGTTTATGATCCTTGAATCCTCCATCTTCGGTCAAAATCAATTAAAAAATTTAGTAAATTTTTTTAATACTTTATTTTTTCAGATATATTTTAGTTTGAATGTCCTGCGTCGAAAGAATCTAGCTTCGTCTAATTTAGTGACAAAAATATTTTTTTGCAAAAGATATGACCAGATAGATACTTATGACCAGATAGATACCTACATAAAGCATTAAAAGAAAAGTAGCTAAATTTTTTAATTAATTTTGGCCGAAGATGGCTCAAAAGTAGCTGAAGGATTCTAGGATCATAAATATAAAATTTTCTCTAAAAGGACTCTCTATGGTTTCCGAAAGAAACGCAAATCGGCTATAGAAAAATTAACTAAAAATTCAAGGATCGTCTTCTGCCATTTTGTCGGGAAAACGTGGATCCTTTTCGAAAATTTCTTCAGATATATTTTAGTTTGAAGGTCCTGCGTCAAAAGAATTCTGCTCCGTCTACTTTAGTGACAAAAAATTTTTTTTGCAAAAGATATGACCAGATAGATACCTATGACCAGATAGATACCTATGACCAGATAGATACCTATGACCAGATAGATACTTACATAAAGCATTAAAAGAAAATTTGCTAACTTTTTTAATTAATTTTGACCGAAGATGGCTCAAAAGTAGCTGAAGGATTCAAGGATCATAAATATAAAATTTTCTCTAAAAGGACTCTCTATGGTTTCCGAAAGAAACGCAAATCGGCTATAGTAAAATTAACAAAAAATTCAAGGATCGTCTTCTGCCATTTTGTCGGGAAAACGTGGATCCTTTTCGAAAATTTCTTCAGATATATTTTAGTTTGAAGGTCCTGCGTCAAAAGAATCCTGCTCCGTCTACTTCAGTGACAAAAAAAAGTTTGTGCAAAGATATGACCAGATAGATACCTATGACCAGATAGATACTTACATAAAGCATTAAAAGAAAATTTGATAAATTTTTTAATTAATTTTGACCGAAGATGGCTCAAAAGTAGCTGAAGGATTCAAGGATAGTGGATATACTATGACAGTTCTGGCGCACTTTTTTATGCCTCCAGGATTTCGCCACAGATGGCGCCACCGTCGCTAGGTGGTTTGAGCCGTAGGGTTGTGTCTTGGTTGTATTGGTTTGTGTCTTGGATACATCATTGCGCCTTGGATGCACCATGTGTTGCGCCTAAATGTAGGCTTTTGGTTTCATTGAGTCTCGACTGCGCCCTAGCGGGATTAATCGGTACTACCGAGATGTATCATTTGATCTTGACTGCACCCTAGCTGCATTAGCCGGTACTACCAGCATGCTCCCGTACTACGGTTTTCTTAAATAGATATGTGGTGCGCCTAAATGTAGGCTTTTGGTTTCATTGAGTCTCGACTGCGTCCTAGCGGGATTAATCGGTACTACCGGGATGTGTGGATTGTGCCTTGGATACACCATTGTGCCTTGGATGCACCACTGTGTCTTGGGTGCACCATTGAGTCTTGGATGTTGGGGATACGAGATCACTTTGGGGATACGAGATCACTTTCAGCACTCTCCAGCATAGGGAAATAGCATAGGATTTCGATTTTGTTGCTGGAGTTCGCTTATTTTTCATCTCGAATTTTGGGGATACGAGATCATTTTGGGGATACGAGATCACTTTCAGCACTCTCCAGCATAGGGAATTAACATAGGATTTCGATTTTGTTTCTGGAGTTCGCTTATTTTTCATCTCGAATTTTGGGGATACGAGATCATTTTGGGGATACGAGATCACTTTTAGCACTCTCCAGCATAGGGAATTAACATAGGATTTCGATTTTGTGTCTGGAGTTCGCTTATTTTTCATCTCGGACTCGTAGCCTCTAAGTTGACATTAAGTTTTTCATCTCGAGTTTTGGGGATACGAGATCACTTTGGGGATACGAGATCACTTTCAGCACTCTCCAGCATAGGGAAATAGCATACGATTTCGATTTTGTTGCTGGAGTTCGCTCATTTTTCATCTCGAATTTTGGGGATACGAGATCATTTTGGGGATACGAGATCACTTTTAGCACTCTCCAGCATAGGGAATTAACATAGGATTTCGATTTTGTTTCTGGAGTTCGCTTATTTTTCATCTCGGACTCGAAGCCTCTAAGTTGACATTAAGTTTTTCATCTCGAGTTTTGGGGATACGAGATCACTTTGGGGATACGAGATCACTCTTAGCACTCTCCAGCATAGGAAAATAGCATAGGTCTTTGATTTTGTTTCTGGAGCTCGCTTATTTTTCATCTCAGAGATCGTAGCTATAAATATTTGTGAAGTGGTGGGAATCTGTATTGGTGGAGGTTGCTGGTTAAGTTTTTCTGGTCTTGGAGGCTACAATTTAAGCTTGAGGTGCCCCCTCCTGTGTCTGGGTGCTGGGGGTTTGCTGAGAGCTTTAGTGGCAATATATCAGGGGTGGCCATAACGCGGCTCGCGAGCCGCATGCGGCTCTTGGAGTCGTGTGGTGTGGCTCAAAAAATATTTTATTTCATTACAACAAAATTTTAGAAAATATTACATAAAAAAAAATAGAAAATCTTTAAAAGTTAGATCTGCTTGTTGAAGCCTTACGGTTATTGTCCATTTTAGCAGTTAGTCGCTGAAAGTTTGGTTGATGATCAGTTAGGGCAGTTCGCACAAGCTCAGTTAAATGTTTATCAGTTAAAAGAGACCTATACTTATTTTTAATAAATTTAAGAGTGGAATACAACGACTCGAAAGAATAGGAAGTGCCGAAAATAGATATTATTCTGAGTGCACAATCTTTGGTTTTAGGATATTTTTGTTCCGGAACCTGTTTCCAAAAGTCAATAGTTGAACAACTATTCTGTTTTACTTGCTTCAACCCTTCATCTTCTTGCAGCTCCAGTAGTTCTAATTCTTTACTTTTAAAATTATAATAATCTTATATGTATATTGTTTTCAAAGATAAATAAATGGCTCTTTAAAATATGCATTTCTAAAATGTGGCTCCCAAAGTTACTATAGTTGGCCACCCCTGCAATATATAATACTATGACTAGGACTGCCTGAGGTGTCTTGGACTGGGCTATGTTACCTGTACCAACGCTTGGGTAGATTGTGTATTAAGTAATGATGTGAAATACCCTAACCGAATTTATATCGGGGCTGTATACTTGTCAGCTTGAGTTTGGTTTTAGCTGTTTACTTTAGTATGAGTGCCTGTGGTATGTTGGGCTGGGCTACTTGGTGGCTGAGGAAACGTTATCTAAGGCGTGGTTGTATGTGTGCAGCTGTGTATTTATGCAGATAATAAATGTGAAATTCCCTTAGAAAATTAGTGTAATAAGTATTAATACTAATTCATATTTTTGTTCATGTCAATAGTATTAGTACTAGGGGTAAAATTTTCATCAGAAATCCTCTACGCGAGATATGAGCGATCTTACCTTCTCAGGTGTAATTAATATTAGTAGGTGAAAAACAAAAAACAACAACAACAACTGTAATCGAAGTTGTGGATTAAAGATTTGATGATCTTAATCTGTAGGTGTCTTTTATAAACATTGCGCCATGTGATGATATATCTAAAAATAGATCAGACAAAGCTGATTGGAGCGAATGTTGGTAGATATGTTCACTTAGATAAGTAATGGAAATTAGTAAATGCCTAATTTTGCTCTTCAGGTGGAATGCTTCTAATTTGATTCCTTGCATAAACAAAATCGCACAGTCCAGTAAAGTAAACCAATTCGCGCTCGAATAATGTAAACAAATTCGCACAGCAGCCGAGTAAAGTAAACAAATTGAGCGATTTATATTTTTTAATGTAAGATTCCCAATTACTTTAGCTGAAAACAACAACTGATATTAATCTGTAGGATATGATGTCTTGGATGAGTAGTGGAAGTTATAATTGAAAATTTCTTTTGCTGAAAAAAAACAACAACAACAACAACTATAACGTCAGTTGTGGTCTGTAGGTGTCTTTTATATGATCATGTTATGATATTCGATGTGTAAAAATAAATGACGGCTGCTTGGGATGGTACGACACATGAAATCATTAGAAGTAATGGAAATTAAAGCATTAGAAAAGGTGGCCAGGCGGCTGGTAATTTGATATCTTGCGTAAACAAATACGTCCGAGTAAAGCAGACAAATTGAGCGATTAATGTCTTTTTTTTGTATCTAGGAGTTTGTATTGAAAAGTCTTACATATTATGACGAATTCTTTTTTATTATCAATAAAATTTCTCAATCAGTCATGCTGTTATGAGATTTGATTGACCCCGATATCATAGTTCACATGAAGCTGATAAGAATATGATAATTTTATCTTCATACTATTGAAGTGATCACATTATTTTCTTACCATTAGGTTGAGAGTGGGTTTAATTAAATGTTTTGATGAAAGAAGGTGGTGTTAGGATATCAATGTAGTATGATATCTTGTCTTAGATGAGTAATGGAAGTTGTTTGGGAGCTGTGATCACAGTCGAATAATGTAAACAAATTCGCACAGCAGCCGAGTAAAGTAAACAAATTGAGTGATTTATGTTTTTTAATGTAAGATTCCCAATTTCTTTAGCTGAAAACAACAACAACAACATCAACTGATATTAATCTATAGGATATGATGTCTTAGATGAGTAGTGGAACTTATAATTGAAAAATTTCTTTTGCTGAAAAAAGCAACAACAACAACTATAACGTAAGTTGTGGATTAAAAATCTTTTATAAACAAGAGTGATCATGCTATGATATTCGATATCTAAAAATAGATCACGGCTGCTTGGCATGTTAAGAAACATGAAGTAATGGAAATTAAAGTCTTATCAGAAAATTTTCGATGTAGGGGTGTGTGTATTGCAAAGTCTTAGGTTTTATGAAAAAATTGTTTTTTTATTTTCAATAAAATTTCTTTTTGGGTGGGTTAAATTTAAAACTTTTGATGACCTATGATATCAATGTGAGGTGATACTAATATAGTATGATATGGGTACAGTAAAAGACTTCTCATCAAATTTTTGGTGATAAGGTGTAATGGCATGACCAGTGTTGCCACACGAAATCTTTCTAGAGTACCTTGTTAGCCTAGCCTGAAAGTGTCCATAGTGAAGATCGTAGTAGGGGGTTTAGAGTAGGTACTGTAAGCTATGTATTAAGTTAAAAGTTTTGATGTATGGTATTTGGTATTTATCTCCTCGAAATGGTGTTGTACGAGTATCAGGAAGGTCGGAAAAAAGTTGATAATGCTTCAAGTTCATCTACGGGCTATGGTTCTCGAGATATTAGAGATTTTACCTTTTTAGATATAGTTAATATTAGTAATAACTCAAGTTAACGCTATGCTATTCTTTTTCATACCACTAGATTCTAGAAGGTGCCAGCGGATAGCGTATTGATACTGATGGGGGACAAACTTTTTATCAGAAATCCTCTACGGGCTATGGTTCTCGAGATATTAGCGATTTTACTTTTTTAGATATAGTTAATATTAGTAATAATTCAAGTTAACCCTATGCTATTCTTTTTCATACCAATAGATTCTAGGAGGTGCCGGTGGATAGGGTATTGGTACTGTTGGAGGACAGCATTTTCATCAGAAATCCTCTACGGACTGTGGTTTTCAAGATATTAGCGATATTTCCATTCAATATTACTAATAATTCAAGTTACTTTGGGGAGTTGTAGATATCAGCATAATGTCGCCTTGGATTTTCTGTTTTCTTACTTGAATATTTCTTAGTGAGGAATTTGTAGATATCAAAAGTTCCGGATGACTTTCTATAGGCGTGCTGGGGCAGTGGGGTTCTGGGAATCAAACTAAACATTAGGCATGCTTCCCCTGTTTATGATGTAATTTGATATCACCGCTGTAAACAAATTCGCATTTAAGCTGAATGGTTCATACACACCTGTGTAAACTTCCTGTTTAAAATATTCGCATTTTAGCTGAATGAGTCATGCACACCTGTGTAAACAAATTTAAACAATATCAGCACATTTATTCTTTTCACGTAATTTGATACCCACACTTCCTGTAGGCAGCCAAAAATTTTATTGTTCCAAGAATTTTGCTGATCGAAACGTTTCATTGTAATGTAAACAAATTTTCACATTTTCATGTATGCATTCATGTAAACAATCTTATTTGCAAATTCAACCAACAGAATAAAGTAATCAAATTAATTTGGATGATTTATGTTTTTTTGTGTTTTATTGTTTATTCGATATCATCTCAGCCTGTAAGCAAATTAGTTGGAATTCATCCTGTGCAATGATTATTGCAGCAGCAGGATCATTCATGTTTACAAACTTTTGCTATAAAAGCCCAAGCAAACTCTTGGGGAGCATCAGTCAGTTTTAGTGAGTCTCAGTGATAAGCTGTTACCAGACCTGTTTTAAAAGCTGTTAAGCTGTTATCAGACCTGTTTTATAAGCTGTTCAGCTGTTACCAGACCTGTTTTAAAAGCTGTTAAGCTGTTATCAGACCTGTTTGAAAAGCTGTTAAGCTGTTATCAGAGCTGTTTTAAAAGCTGTTAAGCTGTTATCAGAGCTGTTTGAAAAGCTGTTAAGCTGTTATCAGAGCTGTTTTAAAAGCTGTTAAGCTGTTATCAGACCTGTTTAAAAGCTGTTTATCTGTTATCAAATTTGTTTTGAAAAGCTGTATAGAGTCCCCTGTGACGTAGTTGATTAAGGTTGTAGCCGCCAAGACACACACTTCTGGATCAAGGTCAAGGACAAAATACCCTTCCGGTTTCAAAGGTGAGACCAAGATCAAGCCCACATGTCAACGTATTTTCTCACGCTCACGCTCATTCTAGCATTCTGGGTAAAAGACTCAATCGCCTGATTAAGAGCCCTCTGTAGTAGACAAATACGAGTATTATTAAAAAATACCTTCAGGAGCTCTGGACTTAGCAGGGAAATTGAATAAAAAGAATAACATATATAAAATATCATTATTGATTTATTATAAATTAAAAAAAATATTAACATTTAATTCTTAGTGTATCATTCTATTGTTGGGCTTCCTGATTTCAATATATCTATAACTATAACATATTCTTTATTTTCCAATAATGTATATCTTAGACTTAAGACTTGAACTATAATACAATTAAAACAAATTACTTCAATAAATGGAATTATAACTATATGTAATACATTTTTTTATTTACAATACACTAGACTTAGATCATATGTTTTTTGCGGCTGCTCCTTGTTGCTCTGATGGAATTAAGTGATGTTTCCCAATGGTAGAGTATTCGTTGTGCTATTAACATTTAATTCTATGGTTGGGTTTCCTTAATTCAATATTAATTTTTTCTTTCTCACATTCAGAAATATGTGATGCTAATTCTTTAGCAGAATAAAAATAGAACAAACATCTATCGCATATATACAATCTAGCCTTATGTTTTGAAGTTTGTTTCCATGCAAGCCGTGAAAGATTTTTAATCCAGCAGAAATGAAACCTGTTATTACTTTCATCATAATCATCATCATCATCATTATCATCATCATCATCATCATCATCATCATCATCATCCTGCTCATAATTATTTTGTATCATTAATAGATTCACATGTCGCTTCATCTTGTGTTTCGTTGGTCTAACTAGAACAGTGGTGAAGGAACGCTCTTTCTTTAGGATGAATACGTTTATTGATATATCGTTCTGGTCCTCAAATTGTTTAATCTGTTAAATTTAGCACAGTCGAATAATGTGGATATGATGATGTCCTGGAGGAGTTAATATTTCCAGGGCATAGTGCTGATGTCACGGCCCAAGCGAAGCATGCTTTATCAATATTTTTTACATTAATGCAAGCTTGCTTTAAAGCAATCTCCTTCGGTAGAGGTATGTACGAAGATCCTCGGTGCTGTTCAAATTTGTTGATATGTACTGCTAAATATATAATGGAGTCCAATGTCCAGCCGCTATCTTTTTCTCGAAACTCATCCAGCTGAGTGAGAATTGAATCCAAAATGTTAACTTTATACCACTCATTTAAATTATCGTCTACATTGATTGGAGCAGTTCTTGCTTGTAAATGTTTAATATCTTTTATAACTTCATTGTCACCGATATCCTTAGCAAAATCAGCACACAACTTTGTATTAACTTTAATATTGAGATGGCGTTTTAAAATATTCTTAATACGGCGTATAAATAAATCACCAGCATCCTGCATAAATAGCTTAGGATCTGTATGGTTTATATTTACAATAATTCCAGCTCTAATTCTGTTTGTGAATACTAATTTTATTTCCTCCCACTTTACAAAATCACTTTTTCTTACACGCTGAGTACTTTATCCACCTCGACTGGTGGCTTTCAATAACATTCTCGGCGATTTAGTCTGTCCAATACAGCTCTCCATATGCCGTTTTGTATCACTCTTTTTACTAGAAAAACTTTCATTTATTAGCGCGGTTGACATTTTTTATTTGACCTATCGCTGAGGCTCACCAAAATTCTTTCACCAAAGCCTTAAACTGAACCCACTCTCAACCTAATGCTTTCATGTTTTTTTTTACCACCCCAATAACCTTCATGTGGTCTATTTTTAGATATTGAATTTCATAACATGCTGCAATGATCACGAATTCCACTGCTCGTGCTCAAAACAAGTATTAACATGTTCTTAACATCAATTCAACATTTTTATGAATTTCAACTATATTTAAATCTTGGTAAGGTAGTCGTGAAACTATTTTGCTTCAATCAAATAAGGACATATACCACCAATCTAGTGCATAACATACATCGATTCAATCCCCATATCACTCATGAAAGTTTTTCTTTTACACTACACAACATTACATTAATTCATCTCAGTGTTACATACATACATATCCACAGCTAGGAAGTATATGACCAAGTCCCGAGTGAGATGTTCACTAAAGCTTCCTAATGTGTTAGAGCAAGACAGATGATAAGAAATATCATGGGATTTTGCTGCCGAACTCTCATAGCCTAACACAGACATTTGCTCTGGATCGCTTTTTGGATGTGAAATACAGAGAAAAAAGTTTATAACTTAAGATATAAAAATAGATAATGAATTTGATGTGGATAAATATTGTGTGAAAAATTGATTTGGTATATATTATTTACAGTTGTTGTTGTTTTTCAGTAGAGAAATTGGAAATCTTATATTTTCAACTTTCACTACTCATCTACAACATATTCCACATATTACTCACAGCTCTCAAGTACTCATCTAAGGCAACATATTATACTATATTAATATAATAACTCAACCTTCTTTCATTAAAACTTTTAATTTAATCAACTCCCAACCTACTTTCATGGTAAGATTTAAAGATGAATAAATAATACTTCCATATCCTACTAGAATTATATCATTCCAAATACCCACTCTCAACATCGAGGTCTTCACTATTGAACTTGAAGCATTATCAACTTTTTTCCGACCTTCCTGATACTCGTACAACACCATTTCGAGGAGATAAATACCAAATACCATACATCAAAACTTTTAACTTAATACATAGCTTACAGTAACTACTCTAAACCCCCTACTACGATCTTCACTATGGACACTTTCAGGCTAGGCTAACAAGGTACTCTAGAAAGATTTCGTGTGGCAACACTGGTCATGCCATTACACCTTATCACCAAAAATTTGATGAGAAGTCTTTTACTGTACCCATACAACTTTCACTAATCATCTAAGCAAACATATCATACTATATTAGTATCACCTCACATTGATATCATAGGTCATCAAAAGTTTTAAATTTAACCCACCCAAAAAGAAATTTTATTGAAAATAAAAAAACAATTTTTTCATAAAACCTAAGACTTTGCAATACACACACCCCTACATCGAAAATTTTCTGATAAGACTTTAATTTCCATTACTTCATGTTTCTTAACATGCCAAGCAGCCGTGATCTATTTTTAGATATCGAATATCATAGCATGATCACTCTTGTTTATAAAAGATTTTTAATCCACAACTTACGTTATAGTTGTTGTTGTTGCTTTTTTTCAGCAAAAGAAATTTTTCAATTATAAGTTCCACTACTCATCTAAGACACCATATCCTATAGATTAATATCAGTTGATGTTGTTGTTGTTGTTTTCAGCTAAAGAAATTGGGAATCTTACATTAAAAAACATAAATCACTCAATTTGTTTACTTTACTCGGCTGCTGTGCGAATTTGTTTACATTATTCGACTGTGATCACAGCTCCCAAACAACTTCCATTACTCATCTAAGACAAGATATCATACTACATTGATATCCTAACACCACCTTCTTTCATCAAAACATTTAATTAAACCCACTCTCAACCTAATGGTAAGAAAATAATGTGATCACTTCAATAGTATGAAGATAAAATTATCATATTCTTATCAGCTTCATGTGAACTATGATATCGGGGTCAATCAAATCTCATAACAGCATGACTGATTGAGAAATTTTATTGATAATAAAAAAGAATTCGTCATAATATGTAAGACTTTTCAATACAAACTCCTAGATACAAAAAAAAGACATTAATCGCTCAATTTGTCTGCTTTACTCGGACGTATTTGTTTACGCAAGATATCAAATTACCAGCCGCCTGGCCACCTTTTCTAATGCTTTAATTTCCATTACTTCTAATGATTTCATGTGTCGTACCATCCCAAGCAGCCGTCATTTATTTTTACACATCGAATATCATAACATGATCATATAAAAGACACCTACAGACCACAACTGACGTTATAGTTGTTGTTGTTGTTGTTTTTTTTCAGCAAAAGAAATTTTCAATTATAACTTCCACTACTCATCCAAGACATCATATCCTACAGATTAATATCAGTTGTTGTTTTCAGCTAAAGTAATTGGGAATCTTACATTAAAAAATATAAATCGCTCAATTTGTTTACTTTACTCGGCTGCTGTGCGAATTTGTTTACATTATTCGAGCGCGAATTGGTTTACTTTACTGGACTGTGCGATTTTGTTTATGCAAGGAATCAAATTAGAAGCATTCCACCTGAAGAGCAAAATTAGGCATTTACTAATTTCCATTACTTATCTAAGTGAACATATCTACCAACATTCGCTCCAATCAGCTTTGTCTGATCTATTTTTAGATATATCATCACATGGCGCAATGTTTATAAAAGACACCTACAGATTAAGATCATCAAATCTTTAATCCACAACTTCGATTACAGTTGTTGTTGTTGTTTTTTGTTTTTCACCTACTAATATTAATTACACCTGAGAAGGTAAGATCGCTCATATCTCGCGTAGAGGATTTCTGATGAATATTTTACCCCTAGTACTAATACTATTGACATGAACAAAAATATGAATTAGTATTAATACTTATTACACTAATTTTCTAAGGGAATTTCACATTTATTATCTGCATAAATACACAGCTGCACACATACAACCACGCCTTAGATAACGTTTCCTCAGCCACCAAGTAGCCCAGCCCAACATACCACAGGCACTCATACTAAAGTAAACAGCTAAAACCAAACTCAAGCTGACAAGTATACAGCCCCGATATAAATTCGGTTAGGGTATTTCACATCATTACTTAATACACAATCTACCCAAGCGTTGGTACAGGTAACATAGCCCAGTCCAAGACACCTCAGGCAGTCCTAGTCATAGTATTATATATTGCAGGGGTGGCCAACTATAGTAACTTTGGGAGCCACATTTTAGAAATGCATATTTTAAAGAGCCATTTATTTATCTTTGAAAACAATATACATATAAGATTATTATAATTTTAAAAGTAAAGAATTAGAACTACTGGAGCTGCAAGAAGATGAAGGGTTGAAGCAAGTAAAACAGAATAGTTGTTCAACTATTGACTTTTGGAAACAGGTTCCGGAACAAAAATATCCTAAAACCAAAGATTGTGCACTCAGAATAATATCTATTTTCGGCACTTCCTATTCTTTCGAGTCGTTGTATTCCACTCTTAAATTTATTAAAAATAAGTATAGGTCTCTTTTAACTGATAAACATTTAACTGAGCTTGTGCGAACTGCCCTAACTGATCATCAACCAAACTTTCAGCGACTAACTGCTAAAATGGACAATAACCTGAAGGATTCAAGGATCATAAATATAAAATTTGCTCCAAAAGGACTCTCTATGGTTTCCGAAAGAAACGCATATCGGCTATAGTAAAATTAACTAAAAATTCAAGGATCGTCTTCTGCCATTTTGTCGGGAAAACGTGGATCCTTTTCGAAAATTTCTTGAGATATATTTTAGCTTGAATGTCCTGCGTCAAAAGAATCCTGCTCCGTCTACTTCAGTGACAAAAAAATGTTTGTGCAAAAGATATGACCAGATAGATACCTACATAAAGCATTAAAAGAAAATTTGCTAAATTTTTTAATTAATTTTGACCGAAGATGGCTCAAAAGTAGCTGAAGGATTCAAGGATCATAAATATAAAATTTGCTCCAAAAGGACTCTCTATGGTTTCCGAAAGAAACGCATATCGGCTATAGTAAAATTAACTAAAAATTCAAGGATCGTCTTCTGCCATTTTGTCGGGAAAACGTGGATCCTTTTCGAAAATTTCTTCAGATATATTTTAGCTTGAATGTCCTGCGTCAAAAGAATCCTGCTCCGTCTACTTCAGTGACAAAAAAATGTTTGTGCAAAAGATATGACCAGATAGATACCTACATAAAGCATTAAAAGAAAATTTGCTAAATTTTTTAATTAATTTTGACCGAAGATGGCTCAAAAGTAGCTGAAGGATTCAAGGATCATAAATATAAAATTTTCTCTAAAAGGACTCTCTATTGTTTCCGAAAGAAACGAAAATCGGCGATAGTAAAATTAACTAAAAATTCAAGGATCGTCTTCTGCCATTTTGTCGGGAAAACGTGGATCCTTTTCGAAAATTTCTTGAGATATATTTTAGCTTGAATGTCCTGCGTCAAAAGAATCCTGCTCCGTCTACTTCAGTGACAAAAAAATGTTTGTGCAAAAGATATGACCAGATAGATACCTACATAAAGCATTAAAAGAAAATTTGCTAAATTTTTTAATTAATTTTGACCGAAGATGGCTCAAAAGTAGCTGAAGGATTCAAGGATCATAAATATAAAATTTGCTCCAAAAGGACTCTCTATGGTTTCCGAAAGAAACGCATATCGGCTATAGTAAAATTAACTAAAAATTCAAGGATCGTCTTCTGCCATTTTGTCGGGAAAACGTGGATCCTTTTCGAAAATTTCTTCAGATATATTTTAGCTTGAATGTCCTGCGTCAAAAGAATCCTGCTCCGTCTACTTCAGTGACAAAAAAATGTTTGTGCAAAAGATATGACCAGATAGATACCTACATAAAGCATTAAAAGAAAATTTGCTAAATTTTTTAATTAATTTTGACCGAAGATGGCTCAAAAGTAGCTGAAGGATTCAAGGATCATAAATATAAAATTTTCTCTAAAAGGACTCTCTATTGTTTCCGAAAGAAACGAAAATCGGCGATAGTAAAATTAACTAAAAATTCAAGGATCGTCTTCTGCCATTTTGTCGGGAAAACGTGGATCCTTTTCGAAAATTTCTTCAGATATATTTTAGCTTGAATGTCCTGCGTCAAAAGAATCCTGCTCCGTCTACTTCAGTGACAAAAAAATGTTTGTGCAAAAGATATGACCAGATAGATACCTACATAAAGCATTAAAAGAAAATTTGCTAAATTTTTTAATTAATTTTGACCGAAGATGGCTCAAAAGTAGCTGAAGGTTTCAAGGATCATAAATATAAAATTTTCTCTAAAAGGACTCTCTATTGTTTCCGAAAGAAACGAAAATCGGCGATAGTAAAATTAACTAAAAATTCAATGATCGTCTTCTGCCATTTTGTCGGGAAAACGTGGATCCTTTTCGAAAATTTCTTCAGATATATTTTAGCTTGAATGTCCTGCGTCAAAAGGATCCTGCTCCGTCTACTTCAGTGACAAAAAAATGTTTGTGCAAAAGATATGACCAGATAGATACCTACATAAAGCAATAAAAGAAAATTTGCTAAATTTTTTAATTAATTTTGACCGAAGATAGCTCAAAAGTAGCTGAAGGATTCAAGGATCATAAATATAAAATTTTCTCTAAAAGGACTCTCTATGGTTTCCGAAAGAAACGCAAATCGGCGATAGTAAAATTAACTAAAAATTCAAGGATCGTCTTCTGCCATTTTGTCGGGAAAACGTGGATCCTTTTCGAAAATTTCCTCAGTTATATTATAGTTTGAAGGTCCTGTGTCAAAAGAATCCTGCTCTGTTTAATTCAGTAACAAAAAAAATGTTTTTGCAAAGATATGACCAGATAGATACCTACTTGAATTGTACCATTTTTACCACCCCAAGCTGTAGAGAAGTACTTGTCAGGGCAATTCAGGGCAATTAAGAGCAATTCCGGGCAATTAAGAGCATTTCAGAACAAGTTAAAAGGCGATAGCATAATTAACTAAATTTTCAAGGATCGTCGTCTGCCATTTTGTCGGTAGAACGTGGATCCTTTTCGAAAATTTCTACAGATATATTTTAGTGTGAAGGTGTGTTAAAGAATCCTGGTCCGTTGAACTGCCTCTGTTTGAAAAACACGCAGCCACCCCCTCGTCAAAGCACAAAGTGCCAACGTGGGACAATAGCGGGCTTCATCCCAGCCCAGGATAAAAGAAGTCCACAACCAAAGGTTTCAAATCTACACTTGAAGGAAGGAAGTATCCTCAACCGACAGTCTGCGATCCGGAGCTGAAATGGACTTCGATGTAGGCAACGCGCCCCCCTTTCAGCTTTTATCCAGGGGAATTTAAGAAGGCCACGGGCCCCCCTGGCAGCAAGAGAACTTAAAGCGACACAACCAGCGATCCTGAAATGAGAGGGACCTCGAAGAAGGCAATAAGCCCCCCTCGCAATTTGAACCAAGGGAATTAAGACGGCAGAAGCCCCCCTAGCTGCAAATTTTACACACGGTGGTCCATGAGCGAGGAAAGCTCCCACCAGGAAACGCCGCAGGATATCTCACCACTTCAACCAACTCCACAACAATTCTCCTCGCCGGGCATCGCACAGGAAATTCCGCCCCGGTACGAAGGAGGCCACGCGGGAGCAACAACTGCAACAGAGAGTGCTAATCAAACACCCCCAACAAATTCAACAAATAGAGGAGTCACTTTAAGGAGCGGGACAATCCTAACAGGTCCCCACCAAGTAAGACCTTCTAATTTAATCTTAGAAAATTATTTAAAGTATTTAGAGGGGAACGTGCGAGACTCCTCCGAACTTTCGGTTATACAGTGCAATTCTATTGACAAACACATTGCAAAGTCTCGGGAACGAAGGCTTGTGCAAATCGCAAAATTTAAAGAAAGCACTGAAAAGTTCAAAGAGAGCTTGAAGGACTTTGGAGAACTCTCGCACTCGCTCGAAGTCACAAATAAAGATAATAGTGTAGATTTAAGTGAAAGTGCCATCGACAGTGTCAGTGATTCCTCCGTGAGTGAAATCCTTTTGAACTGGCTGGGCGACTCCCTTCTGGAAACCAGCATAGAAGATACTAGCTCCCAAATAGTGTCAAAATCTAGTTGCAAAATCACCAATATAAACATGGCAGATTACGCGAAAATCGCCAAGCTGACTGCTCAGCTGGTTCCCCTATTCTCAGGCCTTATTGTGTGAACTGTAAAATGCATAACCATGACGTGCGTGACTGCAGAAGAAACAACAATATTTTCCAGAGACCCCACAACAACAGTGGATAACCAAATCAACGACCTAGAGACCCACAAGGTCCCAATAACTCAAGAGTTAATAATGTGCGAAAAAAGTGTGAGTTCTGTGGCCGTTTTGGACATATATTAAGCGCATGTCAACAAAAACGTAAATGGGAAGCCCGGAGTCAGGGAAACGACGTACAGTCGACCCAAAACTCCCCGGCTCGACTATAAATCTCCCATCTAATAAAATACCCAAGTAACACACAATGGATAATTTGGCTCCTGCAGCTAAAATCAAGCTGAAAAAACGTTGTGTCAACCCATGTTTGGCTGAATCAAAGTGGTGCTGAATTCTTGAAGTCATTTTAGGCTCCCGCATGGTTGTAGCGGTGAAAATTGTAGATAATTTGGCTGTTTCAAACATTTAGCTTATATTGTGGGGATGGCAGCCTTAATTCAAGAATCCATGATTCAGCCTACTTGCTGAGACAGAAAGATTCCTGTCTTATTGTTACTGGCAGGCAAATATCAGCTACATCATTACCTGAAAAAAGCTTATTGGATACTTTACATTTTGCCTGAAAATTGGCGGTTTTGATAACTAAAATTGTTTTTGCTTTTGCAGCAATTTTTCTAATAATTGCTTTTGCTGATAAAAACACTTAATGGATGATAAAACAACTTAAATGCAGGCATTTTGTTGTCGAAAGAAACAATTTTGCTACTGCAGCACTCTATCTGAAATCGCAACTTTATGGCTACCATCTTTGACATTACGAGTCATTTGATAATTTTCATGACAAGTGAATAGTACGTATTATAGCTTTTGCGTTTTTAAACCATGGAAAAGAATAAAGTGATTAACGTAACAAAGTTTAAAAAATTCAGAAATTGTGGACATTATTTTAGATTGCGAAAAAGAATTATTTCAAAGCGTCTTGATGTATTACAACAGGAACAAATTTTGCGGCCTTGTTCAGAAACCAATTCTGACACTGAGGAAATATCTATCGCATCTAGCGGACCATTAAATAGCATTTCAACTTTCACCAATGAAGTATGATGACAATTTTTAAATTTTTTATATGTAAATATAAATTGTATTTATGTATATTAATTTTAGGATATTCTTCCCATATCTTCGGAATATGTTTCAAAATTTGAACCTTGCTCTAACTCAGAAAGTATATACTTGCAGCATAACAGAAATGATGAATATGTAGATACAGAAAGCGAGGAAGAAAACTATGGGATGGATTTTGCGACGAATAGAGTATGTATCAAAGACAATTTATGTGAATTACTGAAAAGCTGGGCAATTACTTTCAACATAAGGCATACTGCAGTAACAGGACTCTTATCCCTTTTGCAAAAAGTAGGCATACAAAACATACCAACTTCTTCAAGAACTCTTTTGCAAACCGCAAGATCTATCACAATTGTGCCGATGGGTAGTGGTCAGTATTGGCATCAGGGAATACGACCGTGTCTATTAAACTATTTTTCTAATATAACGAAAGATAAATCCATCGAAATAAATGTGAATATGGACGGTTTGCCTGTATACAACAGTTCCAAAATAAAATTTTGGCCAATTTTATGCAACATTCATAACATGCAGTACTTTAAACCTATGGTTATTGGAATATATTGCGGTACAAGCGATCCTTCAAATTCGTTTTTGAGACCATTTGCCAATGAAATGAAAGAAATCTAAGAAAATGGTATCTCTATTAACGGTTACAAAATAAACAAACGTATAAGATGCATCATATGCGACACACCAGCTAGAGCTTTAGTTAAAGGTATAGCCATATCTCAATAAGGAAAATATTATCTAGGTATTTTTACAAGAATAAGTATTATATTTCAGGTAGTGTTAATTTTAATGCTTACCATGGCTGCATTAAATGTGTTATAACAGGCGAATACTATCATTCTTCTCATCGAATGAGTTTCCAGCGTACAGATTTGCCTAGAAGGACTGATACAAGTTTCCGACAAAGAAGAGATCCTGATCATCACAAGGAAAGGTCTCCAATTGAAGACCTGCCAATAAATATGGTGGATGATTTTCCTATAGCCGATCCTCTACATTTAATTGATTTGGGTTTAATGAAGCGGTTTTTAGTAGGATGGAGGGATGGCACCTTTTCTCATAAAACAAAATGGTCTGCATATGAAATTAAAGAAATAACAACATTTTTGTTACAATGTAGGATGCCTCTTGAAATTCATCGAGCTATTAGAGGTGTTGATTGTCTATCTTTTTGGAAAGGTTTAGAGTTTAGAACATTGTTATTTTGTGCTATTACTATATGTTCGAACAAAGAGTATTTTTGTTACTTAGATGTAGCTGCAATGTTACTAAATGATTTCATTGAAAAATACATTGATATTTATGGAGCGGACACAATTACCAGTAATGTGCATAATTTATGCCATTTAGTAGATAACGTCAAAAGATTTGGTGTTTTGGAAACAATTTCTTCATATCCTTTAGAAAACATGCTGCATTATATTAAGTGTTTATTACGAACAGAAACAATCCATTAGGTCAAGCAGCAAAAAGTATCTCAGAAATTCAAAATAATGTAAAAACTAACTTTCAGTCTGATCAATTATTTCCAATTTTAAAAAAGAAAATTAATAACAGATTTACGCGTATTGATATAAGAGATGGACTTAAACTAACTACAGAAATGAAAGATAAATGGTTTCTAACAAAAACGGGCGAAATTGTTCAAATGAAATTTGCAACTAAATCTGAAAAGGTAATTTTTTTACACGGTATCAGCTTGAAAAATATAAGCCCTTTATTTGACTTCCCTATCAGATCTTCTTATTTGAATATATTTCAATCAACATGTGAGGAAAATAGTCAACAAATATACACAATAAATAAAATTAGGTGTAAACTGGTTGCTTTACAATATAAAGACAAAATTGTATTTATTCCATTAGTACACACTTTGTTTCAAAGTGATTTGATTCAAATATGAAATAAAATGAGAGTTAATAAAGAATTTTTTTAATTTAGTTTGTTTTTGCCACAATATAAAATAATACCAAACACCCTGTATTTTCTTTATCCGGTTCGTAGGTATCTAAATTTTAGTCTTTTGTTCTAAATACTTAAATTCTTCGCTTTTATTTTATTTTCCATTTGTGACTTCCTTTAAAATTTGTTAATCTAAAAATGTGTAAACGGTGTATGTATATATTTATTTTTACATGTAGCAAAACAATAAAAAAAACAGTTTCATTTAATTTTAAAGTAAACATAAAATAAAATCGTGTATGCAATACAAAGAGAAAATTATGTTTAGATCGATGAATCACCTTCATTCATTTGAGCTTCATCGTCGATATTTTCTTTATTTTTTTTATTTTCTTTGTTGTCATCTGCTTCAACTTCCGATTTTCTGTAAGGAAAATAATGAAAATTATTAATATGATAAAATTTATATTATAAGTTAAGTCCATACCGTTTAACTGCCATGCTCAACATGTAACGTTTTTGACTATTTTTTAAAACTCTTTTAATGAATTGCAAATTATAATCCACAGTGTAGGTATTGTCTGCCAGTTTTATTATATTGTAAAATTCATTAATAAAGTTTTTAAAGCATTTGAAGGGAACTTTATCTCTGGAAGACTTAGAAGATCCCGTAAAAGAGCATTCCGTAACAAACTTTTTTGAAAATATTGCATCAAACACCATGTAAGTAATTTTCTCATGTCTATTATTTCCGTTTATGCCACCAAATTTACACATATATTTTACGAACGTAGATGCGAATTCCTTATTTCTTAATTTGTCTTCGAAATCCTCCATTTCTTTTACGCTAGAGATTGGAAATTTTTTTGAGAATTCCACCTCCACAATATTTTTCTCTACCACGTCTGGTGTATTGACGGCATTTCTATTTATCAATTCAATGAATTTTTCAAATTGTAATTGAAAACCAGTTAACGACTTTAGAATTACTTCTTTCAAATCTTTCTGATTTTCTAAAATTTGCTTCTGGTTTGCCTCCAGTTTTTTTGATTTTCCAAACACTGATCTACTTTTTGTTCAAGCACTGAAGTGTTTATGGGTAAGCCTAAGCTTGATAATATATCACAATTAATAAATTGCAACTCATTGGTGATATTTATATCATCTTGTTGAATTTCATTTCCTGGTATTATTTCTTCAGATAATACAACAACACTTGTTGTTTCTTTTCCAATTTGGGATTCGTAGTTTGGAGACAAAACCTTCACTTCAGTGACATGAGGGCTTGGTAACATATATTTATTATAGTCTATGTTTTCTTCTATACGTCCAGGATGTTTTCTTTTTTTTAATATAATTTTACCAGCACTGAGGATTAAAAATTTTTGTATTAATAACTAATTCACAATTAATATACGAAAATAATACTTACTTTATTTCGTCCTCTGTATCCGAATATTTACTCATTTCTTTCTCCATCTGTAGGGCCTCTCGGAAGCTACTGATATTATCCTTTTTCACCTTACATGGCTCACTGCTCCAAGTTTTATCAGGGAATACATTTGTATGTTTTCTTAATGAAAAGGCATTTCGTCCTGGTGGCCAGTATAAACTCGAGTTCAATTCCCATGATGCAGGCACTGTACACAGTTCTTTTTCTCCGTTGCTGCAAGTTTCCACTACTTTATACATATTAAGAGTAAAATTTGAGTCAAATAAGCACTCTTTACACAAGAAAATTTAATTGTTAAAGATTTGACGTCGATACTGAGTACAATTGTTGTATTCTCCCAGAGCAGAAAACAAGAACTGTCAATTGATAACGCGAACGCAAGTTCATTGCTGAAAATATGGAAACTGCAACTATTTCGCTGAAAATTTGATATATTTTCAGCAAATTAGTAAAACGAAGCTGGCATAACAGAATAAAAGTTGAATATACAACCATTTGCTGGAAATAAAGTGTTTTTTTCGGCTGAAATCTTCTATATTGCTGAAATTTTGCTGAGTTTACAACAAATTGGAGTAGCGCTAAAAAATTGCTGAAAATGAGTTAAGAACGTTTTTTAAAGAAGTCCAAGAAAGGGCATCAACAGAATAATGGTAAGAGTACATACTTCATAAGCCGGAGGTTCCCAGGTTCAACCCCATCGGAGTGAGGTAAAATTTAAAATTCATTTAAAATTAATTTAAAACTTTTCAGTTCCCTTGCAAGTAAAGTAAAATATTCTCCTTAAATTCAACTGCAATCGTTCACAATAAAAACAAGAAAAAAGCAAAAAAAAATCTTTATTATTTTAGTTTATTTTATATTGACTGCAAATTCAGCTAAATGTATGTTGATTCAGCCATATAACTTAAATATAAACAAAGATTCAGCTATATATTGAACTCAAAAGAAATATCCAAGTTAAGTAGAGACGGTAAAGAGTGTCTAAAGCCTGCCAAAAAGGTACATATAGCTCTTCCGTCCAAAATCCCGAGGTATAAATCATTATTAAGCAAACAACGGCCATATAAGAACGGTAGCGAGTCTCTAAAGCCGATACTAAAGGTGCATATTACTCCACCGTCACACAGCATAAAAAATTCTATATGGTGAAAAAGCAATAGCATCTACGCGCGTGAGTATCCCACACAACCTAAGGCAAAGACCACACAGGTGTAGTACCAAACTCAGCCGTCAACAAAGCCTAGACCCTAATTTGACCGCGGAAGAAAAAATTTCGATATCAGAACTCTGCGAAGAGTATAACCATATCTTCTTCCTCAAAGGTGACAAACTCACCTATACAAATGCAATAACGCATAACATCCCATTGGTGCAAGATCAAGCACCAATCAATCAAAAAATGTACCGCTTACCTGAAACACAGCGGAAAGTAGCTAATGAGCAGCTAAAAGAAATGCTAGACAGCGGGATAGTCCAGTCTAGTAAAAGCCCTTGGAATTCACCCCTACTAGTTGTCCGCAAGAAAGCGGAAACGGACCGTGAAAATAGATGGCGCGTCGTTGTTGACTTTCGTAAATTAAACGAAAAGATAATTGGAGACGCATTCCCGCTACCCCGAATCGAGGATATTCTCGACCAACTAGGTCACGCAAGGTATTTCACCACACTCGATTTGGCCAACGGCTATCACCAAGTTCTTGTCGACAAAAAAGATCGACATAAAACTGCTTTCAGCACAAGCTATGGGCACTATGAGTTCAAGCGTATGCCATTCGGGCTCAAAAGAGCTCCCGCCACATTTCAACGGCTAATGAATTTCGTCCTGACAGGCTTACAAGGCCTCGAATGTTTCGTTTACCTAGATGACATAGTCATCTATGGTAAAAATTTAAACGACCACAACGAAAAGTTGAGAAAAGTCTTCGACAAGTTGAGAGAGAACAACTTGAAACTGCAGCCAGAGAAGTGCCAGTTTACACGAAGAGAAGTTGTTTACCTAGGACATAAATGTTCTAGCGAAGGAGCCCTACCAGACCCAAGTAAGACGGCCTGCGTCCAAACATTTCCTGTTCCAAGAACAGTAAAGCAAGTTCAGTCAGTTTTAGGACTTGCCAATTACTACAGGAAATTCATTCGAGACTTCTCCAAAATTGTACGTCCAATCACAAATTTACTCCGAAAGGATGTAAAATTCACTTGGACAGAGAAATGCCAGGGAGCATTTCAAAGCATAAAAAATGCTTTAATAATCTCCACCACTTTTGATTTACCCCGATTTTACAAAATCTTTTAATCTTACTACGGACGCAAGTAACGAGGCCCTAGGAGCTGTTCTTTCGCAAGGAGAAGTCGGAAAGGACCAGCCCATTGCCTATGCAAGCCGCACATTAAACAAAGCCGAAAGAAATTACTCTACTATAGAGAAAGAGTTATTGGCAATTGTCTAGCCTGCCAAGAATTTCAGGTCCAATCTTCAAGGCCGGAAATTCACGGTCTATACTGACCATAAACTTCTCAAAGGTGTCTTCAATGTGAAAAATCCTACTTCCCGTTTGGTTTGATTTCACCACAAATTATCTGAATTCGATTACAACATCGAATATAAACCAGGGAAGTACAACACTAATGCAGATGCACTAAGTCGCATCCCTCACGTATTAAAAGAAGACAGTTTAGGCAATATCTTAACAAATAATAAGAAGAAAAAGAAATCCGCTCATTGCTTCGTCGTGACTCGAGCTCAGAAGCAAAAGGCTCAAGAGACAATAAATAGCTCCAGTGTGGAGACAGAAGAGCACACGAAAGTGGACCAAAACGAAGTTCAACTCACGGAGGCGGAAACACTAAACCCAGCATCGCTTGATCAAAAAGTAAGTACTGGTAAGGCACCCGAAGTTATTACGAGCCCCACGGAGATCCAAACAATCTTAAAAGATTATCACGATTCTCCAGTTGGTGGCCATAAAGGTGTCATAAAAACGTACAAGCGCATAAGACGCAAGTATTGGTGGAGACACATGCTTAGCGACATCAAGAAATACATTAAAAAATGCCCAAAGTGGCAGACGATGAAAGCATCTCCACAATATAAAATGCCAATGGTTATCACGGACATCGCAGAAAAACCGTTCGACAAAGTTTACCTCGATATTGTAGGTCCATTAGAAGAGACCACATCAGGTAACAAATACATCTTGACCTTCCAAGATAATTTAACAAAATTTGTCGACTGGTATGCCATACCTAACGCAGAAGCAGTCACAGTAGCGCAGGCTTTCTTTGAAGAAATCGTCACGCGCTATCGCATACCCAAAAGAATACTCACCGATCAGGGAACAAATTTTCTGAGTGAGCTATTCAAAAGAGTATGGAAGCTTCTAAAGGTAAAGAAGTTACAGACCTCAGCATACCACCCACAGTCTAATGGAGCGTGCACATAGACCCCTGATAAAATACCTGCGAACAATCGTAGATGAAAATCCCAAAACATGGGACCAATACCTACGAACCGCTGCATTCGTGTACAGCAACAGTGTACACGAGGGTACTAACCGTACCCCAATGGACTGCCTATACGGCTTCACAGCGGATGTCCCATCAAATTTAAAACGGGATCCCGAACCCGTTTATAATCATGAGAGCTATTATCATATACTGAAGTGTAAGCTCCAAAAATCATATGCCACGGCACGAAGGAACTTATTGGCAAGTAAACAGCGCTCAAAGGGGTACTACTATAAGACAGTACGGCCCCTAACTTTCCATGTGGGAGACAAGGTCCTCATCATGAATGAAAGCAGGAAACATAAGCTTTCTCAAATCTGGCTAGGACTTTATCAGGTAATAGCAATACCAAGCGATGTGAATACCACAATCAAATTTTGGTAAGCGAATAGTAACGGTACATAATAATCGTTTAAAACCATATTTCGATTAAGAGCATGTTGAACAAAAATGAACCAGGTTGACTTGAAATTCCTAGTTCAGTGTCCATTAAACCTCATTTCAATACCTCCCCATAAACATTTCCAGTGGAGTCACTCTACTGCCCAGTTTAAAACGGCACAATGCAAGTACAAATATACTTAAAGGATTGTTTTCTTCCTCCGAATTGTTCACAGAAATGTCGCCAAAATTCATCATATTTGCCCTCTTCATCCAGTACACAACAGGAGAAATCGCTGATAAACCCTATGTAATGACCCAGCTAAATGACTCGGGTATACTTTTCGAGGACCTGGGAAATCTCATGGTATATCATGACACCTGGAATGTCCTCACCGAGATAGATTTGGATGAATTAGATACCCAGATAAAACTAGCAGAATATGCAGAGCACTTGGTGCATAAACTCTGCATAAATATAAGAAACCCAGAAGACCTGTGTAACGTGCAGCAACTATACATACACGCTATAATAGACAGCGTACGAAAGCGCACGGAAACTATAAAGGAACTAGTACCAGGAAAACGCAAGGCCAGATCGCTATTTGATGGAATAGGCAGTGCCATGCACTATTTGTTTGGCACTATGGACAGCAATAACAAGAAGGAAATTTACAGCAGGTTAGAAGAACTTGAATCGAATACACAAGCCCTAGCCGAGCTAAAGAAACAACAAATTAGTGTTGTAAAAACTACCTTGGAAAAGATTCAAAAACCGCTGGCTATGTTAATAGACAGACAACAAAAAATAGCACACCAGATAAACGATCTCCACCATGTGGCCGATGATTTAACTAGGAGACAAGAGATTATATCAAGCTTATTGTTCCAAATCATCGAAGTCGAATATCGACAAGAAGCCCTCCTGGATATAATAATGGCTAGTAAAACCAATCATATTCATCCACTCTTAATGTCTCCCAAAAATCTGCTGGAGATATACCACAAGACGACCTCGAATTGCCCAAATGACCAAAATTGTTTATCTGTCCTATATCAGACAGCAGGAGCACAGTCACTCCTTATGCAGAACAAATTGGTGATGAGAATTACTCTCCCAATTTTTAATCTGCCCAAAATGAGGCTACAACAGATTCAAGGCTATCCTGTACCCAAGTCAGCAAATTATTCATTAATTCCAGACCCTGGTTATTCATACATAGCCAATAGCCAATAGCGAAAAAACTCAGGAATTTCTCTTATTAAAAGGCGAGGACATGAAAATTTTCAAGAAAATAACAAGTAATTTGGAAGAAAAGATGTATGTAGGCCGGCTGACCACGCATATAATCAAAGCTGTAACATCCAACGAATGTGCCATTAAATTACTATACAATCCTTTAAACGACGTGCCCAAATGCAGGACCAGAGTACAAGCTCCCCAAAAGGACCTGTTGATTAAATTAAACAAGCCAAATGCGTGGCTATTTTCATTTATCACCTCCACGGTGCTACACATTACATGTCCAGATCACTTCGTGATCTCGAAACTGGAAGGACAGGGGATACTTGAGATAACGCAACCATGTCAAGTTCAAATAGGTGACAAAGTGCTTAAATACGAAGGTCAGAGTAAATATCCACTAAAAATTATTCGGCTGAATCAGTTTCCTGAGCTAAACCATTTCTACTCAAAGTAAACCTGACTGAAATTTTACAGGAAACTCAAAACCACAGTCTCTGGAAAATCGAGATTTTAACGGGAGATGATATCCATAAATCAATTTATACTGACACCCATTCGTTGGAAGATATCCAACACAAATTAGACCAATACAGTAATAAGGTATCGAGCAGAAACTCCCATATCCTGTCCACCACCTCTATATCGTTTACGAGCCTACTAGTTCTGGCCCTAATGATCGTTGTGGCAGTAAAATATCTACACCCTGTTGTCATCAAGATGAGACAACAGAGAAATCAACCACATGGTAACCCCGAAATTTCATCAGAGGGAATTCCTATAGAAGAACGAACTCCTGAGCCCCAACCCAGTTTAAGGTGAACTGGAAGCCTCGCTAAAACAAAATCAGTCCAAATCGTTTAAAAATGGAACACGGACACTGTCAATATGGACAACTAAACAATCTAATTAAGGACATAAAAAGTAGACCTGGTAAAATCTGTAAAGGACGTATAGAAAAATGGTAAAAAGCAAAAAATAAAATAGCGTCAACAAACACAGGCGGAAAGTCCTAAAAACATATAAAAAATAAATTTAAATACAATAGAGAATCTAGTAGGAAAACAGGAATAAATAAAAAAAAATATATATATATAGAAATGAACGAAAAGTGCACCGAATAGGACCAGAGATAAATAAAGTAAAACACACTTATAAGTGTCGATGAAATGTATTAAAATTATGTAATAAAATAAGTTAGAATTAAATATAAACAAAATAATAGACCTAAAAGGGAAAAGAAATTACAATTCGATAACAATATAAGTTAAATCGAAGAAATAAATATAAATAGATAGGAAAGAAAATGTTAGAAATGTTATGTTCAACGTCGTATGCTTAAAATATAAACGATGATACAATTCTGAATCTCAGAGCTTTCTAAAAATCAAATGTCAGCGAATAAAGCCACTCCAGAATCTTCAGAAAGAACAGATTAGGCTCGTTCTTTGTTTATTAAAATCGCCACCCCGAATAACCAATTAAAAGCAAGCATTCCGACCTCATCAACTAGCAAAAGCGACAAGAAACAAAACACAAGAGGGGAAATGGGGAGAAATAATAACACTTGAAGTAGGGGTTAACCATTTTTTATTATTAACTTTTTTACACACAAAAAAAAGAGTAAGGAAAAATTCAGCGGCAGCGGGCCCACTCATCCTCGGCTGGTCCAGCTGATCCAGGAAGGGGGGGCCATGACCTGGCGTATAATGGCCGTCAGTGGGTCATTGAAGACCGGGTGACAACACGCGCACAGGCCGTACCGCCCAGTAATATGGAATGTGGCACCTAAGAACAAAACACAAAGTGAAAATAAATAGGCTATTGCAAATGCGTACACTAGACTTACCAACGCCAACCCAGGATTGGCCCTGGTGAGGGTACAACGGCAGGTCCACCCAATACATTTTTCCAACAACGGCCTCCACCCCCAACATGGTGAAGGGCTGCCGGCCGGTTCTATGCAGGACCAGTCGAACGGGTCCGCGCCAGTTGGGCATCACGTGGACCACATATATGAGACTAGCAACGCTATTGAGACCTTATATGGTGTATTGCCAACCGTAGCGGTGAACAACATTTTGGGCGTAGCTATAAGATCGCTGGTAAAAATTAACGATGCCAATACTTCTGAATATCAGACGCGAATGATCCATTTGAAGAAAAATCGCGACAATCTTTAAAGCATCCAACTGCAACAAAATATCCATTCAGCACATTTTCAATACAGAATAAAAAAAATACAGTAATCTGACACCTCAGATAAGAGCGCCAAAATAGCACCCACAACAACTTCCCCTGAGAATTATTCCTCTTCAAAGAATAATTCTCTTTTTCTCAGGGGGAAGGATTGTTACATACCTAAAACATACCTGAAAAAAGGTAGTAAAATAAAAAAATATAAAACGAAAGACAAATCATACCTTCAGTACGATTTTTCGTGAAAATTACAATATGTATGTACATACATATCACAAAAAAGCTTTCGCGATAAGAAGTGCGCGCCGCGAAAATACATTATATGTATACGCGCGCAGCAATTTCAATCGACCGACACCGTCCAACGAAAAATATTCTGGACTTGTCCAGAATAAATGAAAAATTTTCCCAGGGTAGAAATGCAACTAGGCATTTTATACCCTGAACGAGGGCTCTTGATCGCGACGAAAGTGATCAAGAGCCGAGTTGGTTTTTAAAAATCTCTTGAAGAACGTCGCAGTCGAATTTTTAAACGAGCGAGTTGAATTTTGGACTTAAAAACAGTTGGTTACGGAGTCGAATTGAAAAAAAACGAAACAAGTTGGATTTCTAACGGGAGTAATTGCGGTTAAAAAAAAAGTAGAGTTGTGATAAAAATTTTATCGGCAGCGGTTGGACGGAAAGAGAAAAAATTAAACAAAAAAAGAGTTGTGTCTTTTAAAGGTAAAGGTTCGGCAAAAATTTAAGAAAAAAAGGGCTGAATTGTAAAATTGGCCAAGGTCGGTTTGGTGCACGGTTAATGGAAATAAAACGGAAATTATATTCTACTAAACGGTGTACAAAGAATTGGAATACAAATAAACTGTGTGAAAAAAACGAAATGGTGTCTAAATTATTTAATTAAAAGAGAACAGTGAGAAAAGTGAGAAAAAACGAGTTGTATAAATCAACAAGGGGAAAAGCAGGTAGGAGGAAGAGAGTTAAACATATATATATATATACCATATATATATATTTAACAGTGACATTAGTTGACCCGGTGGATGGCTCTGCAAACCAAAATATTTATATCTATACTTTTTACCATTACTTCATTCGTTTGCGAGAGCAGCACTGAAAAACAGCTGATTTCTGGTGCTGGTGTAGAAATACACTGGACAGTTCTGAGTTACACTTTGTAGCGGAGAGCGCGCCTGTTCTCAGCCCCATCTGCATCCATCTTACCATGAATGCAGATAGATGCTGCGACAGTCACCTCCCGCTGCAAAATCATCTCGGGATTAGTGTGGGTGGCCGCACAGCATATTGCCGCTAGCGGTCAGCCAGCTTGGGGTGGTTCTTGCCACCCAAAAAACCGAAAACCAAAAAAAAAAAATTAAAAAGAATACAAGAAATTGAATGAATGAGACTTCCTCGTCTTGTGGGGACTTCGGACAGACAGACGGACAGAAAAAAAAGAGTAAATAAAAATGTACTATATATGTATAACTGCTCGTTCACGTCGTACTGCCGATTCGTTTCCATGGTGCAACCTAAAAAAAAATACACTGGAATAAGAAGATGTGACACTAAGGAAGTGGACCACTGAAGATTCCTTTTTTGTTGGTCCTGAAATGTAAAGGAGACAATTGAGTGAAAATCCCTGCGACGCCGGACAATTCATATGTCACCCGGAGAAAGAGCAACGCAGAGCGTGAGAGAGAGGGAGAGAGAACCTGGACTTGGGATGATGGTGAAGTCTCGACCGGAGTGGATATGGGCCCAGCGCCCCCTTGCACCCTGGCTAAGTCGTCACGGTCCCAAAATAAGATCATAGTGTAAGTACTTAAAGGGTGTGTATAGTCGGGAGACTCATTGCTCGGCCTCACCACACCTCAGTTGACTCCTAGCCTGACATCCTGAGCTCATCAATCGACACCAACAGCGACACCTGGATGGGTTTCACAAGGCCCGGCACCCAAAGTTAAAACTCGAATAAAAGGAGAGTAAGGTAGCACAAGCAAAAAAAAAGGAAATCTGTATCTTTATTAATAATGATAAACTTCTCCTCTTCCTTTCGGGGTTTTACCACAACTCTTGGACCTCGCTTGAAACAGATTTTTCACTGGTTTTTAGTATGTGCACTAACTAAGCTGTTTCACAATCACTTAATATCTAATGAGCAAAACATTTGGTGGGAAATTACCTGCCTACGTATACGCTCGAGCCCTCTTCTGAAGATCTAAAATCTAAGTGATATTAAGCCCAAAAAAAACATGTGACCACCTCTTACTGGGGAGCAAGCTAACGGAATCAATGCTTAAGGCGTCTTATAATATTCATGCTATCAAAAAAAACATTCGAATACGATATCAAAGACTAAGGCTCCCAAAGGGGGCAAAGCCAGACCGGAGGGGTCATACGAACATCTTAAACTATCCAAATTTTACAAGATTACCTTATCACTGGTTAGGCCAGGCAACCACCCAGTCGCTATGGGCCCCGCTTTCTTTCTTCTTCAGTTACCTTTACTTTACTTCTTTTGGTTTGCGGATAGTTTACGTAGTAATTCCTTTACAGATTATCCAACGTTCAGCTAAGCTTAATTTTCTCTTGCCATCAAGTAGTCCGCTGCTTCATAAACGCCCAAGTACGTACTAATGTAATTTAGAATTCATAACCGTAGCACTAAAACTTTAATTCATCTCTCCTTTGCAGATTTCCTACTGCTCGATAAACGCACAGATACGTAATAACGTGAGTTCGAATTATTCACAAATATATAATAACACTAGAACTTTAATCCAGCTTTTCTTGGTAGATTTCCTAGTGATTAATGCGCGCACAGGTACTCAAGGTACGTAAAAATGTGTCTCTTTAATCCATATATGTATATCTGTATATATCCGTATACTAAACCTTTACTTATCTTTTATTTTCAGATTTACCTATTGATTATAATTATAACACTACGACCTTAATTCACCTTCTCTTTGCAGATTTCCTAGTGCCAAATACCCGCTCAGGTACGTAAAAACGTGAGTTAAATTTGTAGATATAACACTAAAACTTTATTTCATCTTTTCTTTTGCAGATTTCCTAGTAATTAGTGCACGCACAAGTACTAAGGTACGTAATAATGTAACTCTTAAATCCACATATATATATCCCTATGCTACACTTTAACCTATTTTTATTTTCAGACTTTCTTTTTCCTCACTGTTTCCTGATCACTAATGAGCGTACCGGTGCATCAAGTAAATTAAAGTTCACACTTATATCACTGAAACTGTAATTTGTCTTTTCTTTACAGACTTCTATTGAATAATGAACGCACAGGTACCACTTTTTCTTCAGATCAGGATCCAATTATCCAATTATATCGGACCCAAGAACAGATATATACTAGTAACAGGTAAGTCTAGCATAAACTTGCTACACGAAGTCACACAGCGATAGCTTTAGTCACAGTCAACACACATTTTACTTCCCCAGGTTTCACAGAATCTTCCCTTATTCCTGTTCAACGGTAAAATTCCTTTTGGTCTCGACGCGCCTTGCAGAACTGTACTTCGAAAGATCTCGAAACAAGCTCCCCTGGTACTCCCTATGCACAATTCACGGGAAGATACCTTTATCGGACTGTCATTGGAAAAGTCACTGTCGCGAAATATCCGCGATTTTGCTAGAAACAAAAGAAAGCACAATAAAAAGAAAAATCTCCCGACCAAAGAATCACCGACAAAATGAACAACTAAAAAAACCAAATGGAAATTTTCCCCAGCTCCAAACTGAATCTGCGCGCTCCGCTTTGTAGCTCACCGGTTGATTTTCAAAAATTGACTGCCTCGGGCTCAGTCCGTCTCACCATCACCAGCCGGCTCGAAAGAGCCCACCGACAGACGAACGCTTTGTTCGTTTCAAAGAATGATTCGTCTGCCGCTCGCGACTACTCGGCAGCACATCTGTCCGAGCGTCGTGTATTCCTTTTCGGCAAAATCTTTGCTCCCGAATATTTCGTGTAAAATTTTCATGGAATTTTCGGTCGGGCGTGCGATGAACTATTGTGTTGATCACATGATATTGTACTGCTAGGCGAATTGCCGTTGGTTCGCTGGAATTTTGTATGAGTAGCGGTACGTTTCATAGGAAAGATTTTAACTTGTGCGTGTTTTGCACAAATTAGAATCTTTCTTGTTGAAAAAAACAAATGTTTCTTCTTTTCAGAAAAATTATTGAATTTTTGCGATGTTGCTAAAGCGGAGTCTATTTCATGGCTTTCAAGTCTGGCGGAATATTTTCCTTCCTTATAATGTTTCGCTATTTCAGGGATTTTTTTCTTTATGCATCGTGTGGGAAAGTAGCATAGGGCTACTTTCTCGAAGTTTGTAGCACCTTTTCCCCTTTTCAGGTATTTTGTACATATATGGGAAAGTAGCAAAGCTACTTTTCGAAAAGAAATAAAGTTTGCCCCTTTTTAGGTACCCGAAAAATAAAAATATAAATAAAAGAAAAAAATTTTTAATAATAATAATAAAAAAAAATTTAAGAGAGGAAATGGAAATATAAGGTGGATAAAAAACAAAAGAAAACCGAAAGGTAGCGTGAGGGCAGAACGCTACAACTTGCACCGAAGCAAACGAATGGACCTATTAAGGGTAAGTGGTGTAAGGGTCCTGCTGCGTGTTTTTTTTTTGTAAATGGGCTGTGGCAGTGGCAGGTATTTGGTTTAATCACTCCACAACTCTTCCGCACTAGCCGAGGAGCTAGCGTGTCGCCCTGTGTCAACGCTGTTTACAGAGTAAGCTGTCAGCTCATGCTGACAGAATGGACTTCACGTCCAAGTATACTCACTCCTATGCTAGCATAATATGTAGCTAGCTTCATGTGTAGCTTAGGTAAATTATTTTTGCAATTAGCGAAGAATTGAGAGACCAACAAGTGATTTTATTAATAATAACGAGTCCAACAAACGATAAGGATTTTCCGGCTAACTTGATGACGAATTTTCTTTTTAGAGTTTCGAAAAAACTATTATCCAACAAATGTTTAAATTAAACCAACAATCGATATGTTCAATAAAAATTTAAAAAAGTAAACGTTGATCGGCCAACTTGATGGAGCTCATTTCTCTTCCTATAAAAATCTTCTTCCCTATTTTTTTTCTCACATAATCCACACTTCTTTCTTATAGTGCCTATCAAGCAGTTTTAAGGTTCGTCACCATGAAATAAAATGAAATAAAATTAGTATCATATGATTATATAAAATATTTATCACTTTATTTACAATTTATATTTATTTCTCTAACACCATTTCTCACTTAAATCAATATAAACAAATTAAATTTATGATGGAATGTCGTGAAGACCACATTCTCTATTAGCAGGAACTGCCCGATCTGAAATAAAACGTAATTTAGGTAATTATATTAAATAAAACATGTCAATACCAATCATTTTAGGTGCTGGTAAATTTAAATTTTCCATTATATGAATGAACGTATCCATATCTTTCGTTAACCTTGGGTTGTATATTTTTTCTTCGCCGATTGAACTTTCTAACTGACCTCTAGGAGTGTAAGAAGTTAGAAATCCGTTATTTTATGTCGAATTCCATGGGACTGAGTCTTTGTACTAATCTATCTTGTAAGAAAGTACACCCCGGGAGCCAAAACTTGTAAGTTTCGAGGGACGCGGAAAAGTAGATAACTATTTAAACAAAATAGATTTGAAATGAATGCAAAAATAAAAGTGAGTTGGTATTGACTAATCATTACACAAAAGCAAAAAGATATTTTCTGATGACATATACAATGTGTCCAGTAAGTGGTGTGAGACCCGAAAGCTATGGATAGGTCATGCTTAGACGAGCAAAACGACAACGGGACTAAAGATAGTTGGGTATGTTTTATTGATCACCCTGTCACTTCTGAACGTTACGTTACACCCCATGATGATCATTTTTTCAACGGTCTATAAATTTGTCTCCTACAACTACTATTTTTATCAAAAAAATTGTCATCAACACCAATTTTGAATACAGAATTTATGAAGCAGAAGAGATTCACTTTAAAATGACCTACCACACTCTGTACCCAAAATGTAACCGTTTCTGCGTTTTTTGCACTGTTTCTTGCATATCCAGCGAAAATGGCTCAAAAAGTTCAATTAGTGCTAGAAAGTAACCAATTATCTTTTGGGAATGAGCTTTTTGTTAAGTAGGGTGGAATTTTGAAGAAACGAAAGCATTGTCAAAAAATTGGGCCAAGCATGTTACAAATTTTAAGCGATTCACTATTGGCAAACCTTTGGTACTGCATAGTATTGTGATAATTGGCCGAATTTATAAACTTGAAGAAGATACGTGAGTTATTGTATAATTCCGTGCGCAAGCTTTAATTATACTCATCATAAAGTGTGGAAGAAAGTTCTTGGCACTTAAAGGATGTGAGGAATGGTTATCCTTTTCACATAAACAACTTTTCTCACATATTACTAACGCTTCCGAGGAACGTAGGATGAAAATATATCGAAAGAAACATGTACTACTTGAAAACGTCATCACCACTATTGTTAGAGAATATTATGTTGAAAGTGGCCGCAGATTATTTGAGTGAGTAGTGCTTTGTGTCGTGCGAATGTATTGAATTAAATTAGATATCCACAATGCAAAGCAATAATAAGTGAAAACTCCCATCTGGTAAAGCGGGAACAGATAATTTAGCGATCTTGGTCGAAGTATCCGGACTCGAACCAGCAAAGCCAGATCTAACTGACACACATGCCCGACGCCAGACTTAAGTATCAGACTTCCAGAGCCTTAAATCAGGCACACCTCTCACCTAGGTTTGCAAATCCATTTGTGGGAATTCGAACCCTGCGATGTGTACATTTGTTTACCCTAAATTCACCTTACTTCTAGTTTTGCTAACAATTTTTTACACATTAATTCATCTCAGATGTGTTCACTCAGTGCAAGATCTCAGACAAGACCTTAAAACTTTTACGAGTTCTACTGAAGGAAAATTGATATTGTAAATAGTATGAAATTCCGTCTTGCGCGCATGTTGGCCACTGATCGACATCCAATGTATTGTCGCCCAATGCTTACTGCAACATAGTTAGTTCAAACTCATCATAGCAATTGTGATTTATTCCCTCTCAACTGAAGCACAAAAAGCCCACTTGATGAGCAATCACATTCCTGAAGACCTAATGATAAACGTAATCACTTTCCATCAAATACAGTCTAGGACAATTGGTTTTCACAGTATATGTAAAAACCACAATGGAATTGAAACATCAAAGAGTTGCCCGATTTAGCCCATTTTTTATGAATACGCCACGTACAAAATTTCAGGTCTCTAAGTTGACGGGTTCTCAGGCACTGTTCAAATATTTAATGAAAAATGAAATTTTTGTATTGCAACCCCACAAAGGAGTTACTCATTTTGTTCCATTTTCGAACTTAATTTGACTTTTTTTCCAATCCATGTGCTCTCCCATCATTATTTCTATGCGTTAGAAACGGAATGACCAACATGGTATATCCTATGATTTCATCATCTAGCTTTTTACTTGCTTTATTAAAATTTGTGGTTTTACCTATAGCTAGGCTACACGCTTCACTTTTTACGGATGAGATGTTATGGTCGTACTGTGCTGCATGCAGCAGCATGCTACATGTACGATGCCGACAGACGTAGCAGAATTTACACTAGTCCACATGACGAAGGTGCTGCCACGTTTGGCACGACCGGACAATTTCATCCTGGCTCAGACTGAGCACAGACTGAAAATAAAAGAGAAGAAAAAGAACATCTCGAGATGACGGATGAAGTTTCCCTCTGAAAGTTCGCCATTCTACCTGAAAGTGATAAAGGCATGCCAAGTAATTTTGAAGGGTTAGTGGAATTTGCAAAGTTAGTGAAAGAAGTGAATTGTTAATCATACGGAGCAAATCCCTTAAGGTACAGCATCTGGTACAGTATTTGTTAATCTACCGAAAGAAAAACAATTTAAAGTCTAGATTATCCTGGATGTCTAAGTCTACTGGAGAAAGATCAGCAAACTGCAGCGGAGAGTCACCCAATTCTTCATCGTGATTCGTATAGTCAATTGCGGTTTGACTTGACTAACGAGAAAATAGAATAAAACTCCCCCAGGACAAGATCAAGTAAGTACACGAAAAATGTGTTTATCCATTCGTTACTAAACTCACTATCCTATCTTTCTTCACAAAAACATTTATAGCTGCCCACACAAAAAGATCCCAACCAAAATTCAACCTTTTTCTATGGAAGTGAAGTACGTGACCTAGCATAAGTGAAACTCTGGCAACCAATCCTAAGTAAAACTCCAGTAACAAACTACTTGAGAATTGGTGGAAGAAAAGGGATACTAAGAATAACTGACTGCCCTCAGTGTCATATGGGTGGATGGGGCCAACAATGAAGACAGACCATCTGCGCAAAGGTAAGTGGTGTAAGAGTCCCTTCAGGACCGGATGTGGTGCTTGTGGATTTTGTACAGGCACGTTTTTTTGCTAGTTTTACGGTACGTGACCGGCGGCAGGTTTTGGTTAACCTCCCATATAACTCTCTCGCGCTAGTCGGGAGTGAGCTGTCAGCTCATGCTGACAGGAAGGACTTCACATCCAAAGCAACTGTCTCTAAATAGTAACATAAAAGAGAGGCTTTCGGGGGGCTTCCGTGCCATTTTTTCACCCATACAATGTTTTGCTCGTTTAAGCATGACCTATACGTAGCCTTCGTTTATTACACCACTTACGGGACACTCTTATATGCCATAAAGCTTAAACTACTATCCACACAGCAAAACAGTCTTCCAGTAATTTTAGACTTGGCTCCTTACCTTCCCAAAATCTACACTTCCTATATGTACATTACTTAACAAAATAATAAAAAAGTAACCTTACCATTTTACACTCAATTATACTCAGCTGAGTAATAGTTGCATTAGTGTATGTGCGATCGCAGTCTGAATCTGTAGGCAGATTGATTCGAATGCATCGGACCACGACCCATTCGCACATGCAATTATTACTCAGTTGAGAGTTTTGTTTGAGGAATCGTAGTCATTTGGTTCAGATAAATTTCTTTAAATAATTTTGTTAGTAAAGTTATAAACATTTTATTTCGGTTTGGAAGATAAGAAAGCAAGCTTAAGATTATCAAAACATCATTTTTCTGTATGAATAGTAGTTTAGGGCACAGGAACTACTCAAATCAAACTTTTGTCAGTTTTACATAAGAACACTTCAAATATTTTAGAATGTAAGGACTATGTTAAGGCTCTCATGTAGTAGTGAGGGAGTCTGTTTCATGGCTTAGGAAGTAATTCTCGAAAGTTTTGACACAGTATATTTACACAGTAGCCCAACCTAGAACAAACGACTGAAAATTGAATTTTAGAATTTTAATTACAAAAAAAAAACCTCAAAATTTCTCCCATAAGAGGGAACTATTAAGTATGATACGAATGTAAGTGAACGAACAGTAGCTAGTTGCACAATGGTTGGGAGAAGTATTAGTTTTATGTAAGTGCACATCTCAGCACCAGTCTGCAAATGTATTGTTCCATTACCAACAGCTGTTTGATTGCAAAGTGGTGTTCGTTCCATGGACAGTGTAACAGGCAAAAGGGCTGTAATAATGTTTGGGACAGTTTGATAATTCTACCAAGCCGAATGGCATGGGAAATGGAACAAATTGTTTTTAGTTTTTTTTTTTTGCAGAAATGATTGTCATTTTGTCTCTCTTCCTCTGGTACAGGTTTGTGCATGCTGTAACAGTTGTGTTTCTTCCACTTTAGATTTACATGGGAACCTTTGTATTAGAAATTGACTAGTGTGTTAGTAATAACTGTTGAAAGAGAAGGTATAGTCCCTTTATAGAAGCATCCTACTCGCTTGACAGTTTTGACAGAGTTGGGCTACTGTATGAATATACTGTGGTTTTGGTTAAGTTCGTTGAGCAAAAGTAATCTCTGTCTAGACAAGTGCGCGCGAATGTTATCGTATGTGTACGTACTTGAACGTATGACGAAATATGCGAGATAAGCGCGAGAAAATAATTTAGGACGGATATCCAAAATTGGTGTTGTTCTTTCTACTTTTCAGACAAACATATTATTTATTAAATATTCTCTAAATACAAATATTTTTAAAATTATACCCGACACCAAATGTACTTTTTGTGGTTTATATTCGTGTGTAGGTTCGCTCCGGTGCTAGGCATGTAAGTATTAGGTCCATTCGTTAGCTTCCGTGCAAGTATAACTCAGAATTGTCAAGTGTAATTCTACACCAGCACCAGAAATCAGCTGTTTTTCAGTCCTGTCCTCGCAAACGAATGAATTGGTGGTAAAAAGTGTAGATATAAATATTTTGGTTCGGAGAGCCGTCCAACGGGTCAAGTAATGACTGTATTATTTTTTATTGTTTAAAATACTTGATTATATTTATCAAAAATTCAATTTAATCGTTTGAGTACACTTATTTGGTTGTTTTACAACAAATCAATTTAATTATTTACAGAACGCACTTGTTTTTACTCAAATCAATTTAATTATCTAAATTACTGAGCGCATTTGTTTTTTACCCAAATCAATTTATTATTTCAGCTATTACACAGTTGCTTATGAAGAAATCAACAAATGACCTTATGTTCTAAGCAAATGACAATTGCCAAATCATCTTTTCTACACTCCGTACACCCACAATTTCGATGGTGCAGAAAAATTACACTCAGTGTACACTACACCACATTTTGACAAGCAAACGAATGGTTGCGGCTTGGTGTAATTCAATTTAGTTCACAACTTACGAACGAATGGTTTGGTGCAGTTGAGTGTAATTCCAGACTACACCAAATAGACCTATTGTAGGTAATGTGATTGTGTAAAGCGCTGAGAGCCGAATAAAAGAATAAATAAGCATTATGCCGCTTACACATCGAAAAATGAAAACGAACGAATAAACGTTTCCACACCGAAAATTCGTTTATGCTTACATATCAAAAACGAACGAATAAAAGTTGGGTTGGGTTTGTATCAAATGTGAATAAACGGAAATGAGGTTATGTAGGAACGAAAAGAATATTCGTTCGTGTGTGGAACATAGTATGGAACGAAAACATACTTGACAGTTCGGAATGAAAATTTGTTGCTCGTACGAATTAACATAATAATGTGTTTTAAATGAAATAAAGCTTTAAATACGGATATTTTTTTATTAAAAATGTAATTAGAATAAATATCGAACATTTTATTACATGTATTGCGGCAAATTTCTGTTAGTCATCATCACTATCAGCTAGAACAGCTCAAATCTGTTAGAGAATCCTCCATTGCACATGCAGCTGGAATTGCAGCAGCAATTGCAACTGTCGCAGCCCCTGATTCTAATTTACCAGCAGCAAGTCAGGGTGGAACAGGTACACCACAATCACCACCACAACAAATATCATTGCGGCCACTGCTTGCACACCACTCACCTTCACAAACGGTAACATTTCCAAAATTAGAAAATTTAGGATTGACATCCAGCAGCCTTATTTTAGGTAGTGCCTTAATCAATTTACCACTTAAAAGTGGAAGCGGTGATAGTAAGGGTAATATATCTGCTAGCAGCCCAAGTAGCAGCGGGACCAGTGAATAGGGTGCATTTACTCGCCCACATTGTGGTAGCTCATATGCCCGTCCTCATGGTGCAAATTGGCATAAACGTTTGGAATGCGGTGTGGAACCGAAATTTGAGTGTCCTATTTATCACAAGAGATTCTACAGCATATTGAACGGATTTAACTGCCGGTTACTTAGCATTACGTGGGGCAAGTAGCATTGTCGGCTAAGTTCTGAAATGCAAATTTGTTGTGATTACCGAGAATTAACAGAAAAACATGTCAATACAGTGACTCTTTAGTATAGGAAAATTTAAAAGATACGCAACATGGTGCAATACACAAATTAAACTCTTCCAGTCAACTGTTTTGCAGATTGTGTTTGGTACGTACATAAATAACGTAGATTATAACATAAATATATAATTATAAAAAAGGGATAAGAGTTGAAATTAGTTTCACTATCAATGAAATAAGTAAATAGATGAAGAACGCATTGAATAAATTAAACAGTGAGAAAAGATTGTAGGCATAGTTGTTTTAAATTTTATCAAAAATAAAATTTTAATAATTAATTTTTAAGATAGTTATTTGAAAATTAGCCTTAGGTTACAAATAATTTTTGGTATTCAGATGAAAAAGGTTAATTTTTACAATTGTAACTGTGACATGTAGGCAGGATATATTAATTTGCATCAATTTACTATTCATTTTTGCATTGGTACCAAAAAGGTACAAAAGTACACAACTGATTGTACACCATAAAGTTTTCGAACTTGATTGATAATATCTGCATAGTGTGATGACATAAGATTTGTGCAGAAAAACTAGGACTTCGTGTAAAGAAGAGGGCAGGTATTAGCTTGAATACTAACATTTTTCAAACACAAGTAGGTTAACATAAAAACAAACAACTTTAATTTATTTAGAAAAGTTACATGAAAAGGAAAGCAACATTTCAGTTTCCTATAAGGTCGTTTTAAGCTATAGTCAATGTAGACATTTCCCGCTCTTTACATAATTTAAGAGAATCTTCGTCACCACATGAAAAACAGTACAATGAAAATAGAAGGAAATGAAAGAAAAAATGTATATATCCTATTGCGAACGAAGCAGTTGCAATCAATACTGATAGTCATTAAGGTAGTTTTTAGTTTCAGAAATCTAGATTTTATTTTATCACCAGAAGTGTATTTAGCAGAAAAATTACAAAAATTATCAGACTTTTCAAAAACGTAGAAATTAAAGGAACGATTATAACGTAAATATGGATCACTGAATACTTTTCATTTCTCCTTTCACTTTCCTGGAGCCCTCTCCCATGAAGGTCGTCTAGGTCCGCTAGTCTCTCTCTTTACAGGTCTACAGGGACTCTGAAAATAACTGCCCTCAGAGTCAGATGGGTGGTTGGGGCGTGCAATGAAGGCATACCATCTGCGCCTTCGATGTGGATGTAGATAAGTGACGTAAGGGTCCATTCAGGACCGAATGTATGCCGGCGTTTTAGTTTGTAGGCACGATTTTTTTTTTGTATATGGCAGGCGGCAGCGGCAGGCTTTTCGTGGAACCTCCCCACACTCTCCGCCAATGTCCGAGGCGAGCTAGCGTGCCGCCCTGCAGTCAACGCTGTCCGCCGAGTGATCTGTCAGGTCATGCTGGCAGTCTGGACTTCACGTCCAAGCCAATCACTCAATATACCTCCATAACATGCTCATAAAAGCATTACAATAAATTTTCCTACCGAACAAGTAAAAAAGCTAGAATTGGTCTTAGACCAATTCTTATGATACCCTAGATGAATGCCCGTATAAAATTCACCGATCTATGCAAGTTTGATTTTTGAAGTGGTTTTTCGCAAATATTTCTAGAACGTTTCTTCGGACAGAAAAAAATATTATAACCAATTTTATAGGATTTGGTATTCTGAAGAAGTGTTTAATAGAATAGAAATGTCTAGGACTGATCGTTTTCACAGTATATGTAAAAATCTAAATTTTTATATGGCAACACCAAGAAGGGGTTGCCCGATTTAGTCCATTTTTGAAATTTTAATTGTTATTACTATAAAAACACCATATAGCATTTCAGCTGTCTATGTCGACGCGTTCTCAGGCAGTGTCCAAATATATGGTGGAAAACGAAATTTTTGTATGGCAACCCCACGAAAGAGTTGCCCGATTTGTCTCATTTTCGAACTTAATTTTACTTGTTTTTTTAAGTCCATGTACAAAATTTCAGCTTTCTAAGTGAACGCGTTTTCGAGTTATCGTGCGCACGGACGGACGGACATGCAAAAATCAAAATAACTTTCAATATTATACGTGTGCGTCCAATTCATTTTGCTCTACCATCATTATTTCGAGGTGTTACAAACGGAATGACAAATTTAGTTATACCCTATAGATTTCATCTAGGGTATAATAAGTGAATGATATTAACACACATCAGAAATGAGAAGAAGAGGAACAACCAAATGTCAAGGATATTGCTGAATTTTTATTAAATTTATTTAAAATTATTCAATGAAAAATTTTAAATAAATTTAATAAAAATTCGGCAACATCTTTGACAGTTGCAGATGACTGAAATATATGACATTTACTGCATTATCATGTTGGTGTTACAGTAGCTTCAGCTATAAAATTAGAAAATTGCCTAATATCAGATACAGTTCATGCGTAGCTAGAGCCTAACACGCTACATGTAAATTTTGGAAAGCTTATTAGTTAATTATTTTTGCAATTGTCGTAGAATTCAGGGACCAACAAACGATTTTATTAATAAAATCGAGTCCAACAAACAATTACACATTTATTGAGCTGGTTATAAATAAAAAATTTCTGGCTAACTTGATGACGAATTTTCCTTTTTGATTTTCGAAAAAACTATTATCCAAAAAATGTTTAAATTAAGCCAACAATCACCAACAATCGATATGTGTAATAAAAACAAAAAAAAATTAAAGTTGATGGAGTTCAAATATGTAATAAGTGGTTGAAAGAAAACTTGTACTACTCTTCTACAAATCTGCTGACAGTCAAAACAAAGGATGAAATATGCTTGCACATAGATTCTCTCAGTTTTCGACAATATGATCTGCTCCGATGTAAAAAATAATAATAACATAAGACAGCTAAGAGCTAATCAATTAATAATTAGGCAATTACAACTCAGTTACCAATCTGCATTTGAAAATGTCCCATGAAAATCGACATTAAAATCTTTTAAATCAACCTTACTTGTAATCATGTGCTGGGTATAACCGAAAATTATCAGGCAAGGTAAATATTTTCCTGTGAACAGATTCATACAATTGCCTTGCGTCCCCTTCTTGAAAATCTGTGCGACCGCAACCACGTATTAAGACTGCATCTCCTGTGAAAACAATTCCTTGTTCGTGTATTACAAAGCACATACAACCGTTTGTGTGGCCAGGAGTGGAAATTGAAACAAATTCATGCCGACCAAATTTAACTTTGTCACCTTCTTGAAGATAGCTATCAGCCTTAGCCCCACTACTTTTCGAAATAACACTTACAACACCCGGTATTAACTTCTTCAAGTACCCAGTTCCGGTGATATGATCAGCATGCATGTGCGTGTTCACTAACCAATTACGCATTAATTGATTAAAATTAATAATTGGCTATCACTAACTTACCAGCATATTTAAGGTCTAGTTCCAAATCCTTAATCAAACTTGAATCCCTTTTTGCATGTTCTAGAACCGGATCAATTATTATAGCCTCTCTACTGTTCAAATCAGCCAGAAGATACGTATAGGTGCTGCTAGTAGTATCAAAGAGCTTGAAAAGGTATTATATTAAAGACCTTCTATGGTACATTAACCGAACGACAGTAGCTTACGCAAGTAATTTTATTTTGACAATTTCATACAAATCTTCTACCTACGTAAGTAACTTTCCGCTTTATGCACCTATTTAAGTAAGCGGACTGACAGTCGAAATATTTGATGCGGGAAAGTTTATTTAAAAATGAAAGATCGTGTCTGCATATAAAGTCAATATACAAGTTAGAAAAAAGCTAAAATTGGTATAAGACCAATTCTTATGATACCCTAACCTAGATGAATGCCCGTATGAAATTTGGTATGGTCACCCATTTGAGCAATTTTGATTTTTGCAGTGGTTTTTAGCATATATTTCTAGAACGGTTCGTCGGACAGAAAAAATGATTATAACCAATTTTATAGGATTTCATATTATGAAGAAGATTTTAGTACAATAAAAATGTCTAGAACTGATCGTTTTCACAGTATCCTCAAAAAACCTCAAATTTTATATGTCAACACCAAAGGGTTGCCTGACTTATTCCATTTTTGAAATTTTATTTGCTATTACTATGAAAATACCATGTACCAAATTTCAGCTCTCAGCTGTCTATGTTGACGCGTTCTCAGGCAGTGCTCAAATATACAGTGGAAAACGAAATTTTTGTATGGCAACCTCACGAAGGGGTTGCCCGATTTGTCTCATTTTCAAACTTAATTTTACTTTTTTAAAGTCCGTGTACAAAATTTCAGCTCTTTAAGTATACGCGTTCTCCAGTTATCGTGCGCACAGACAGACAAACGGACGGACGCACAAACGGACATGTAAAAATCAGAATAACTTTTAATATAATGAGTGGGTGTCCAATCAATTTTTCTCTACAATTATTACTTCTGTGCGTTACAAACGTAATGACATATAGGATATAAAAACGTCTAGCACTGATTGTTTTTACTGTACATATATGTAAAATTTAGTCTGTAAAGAGTTTAGTTATTGTAAGGCTTAAGAGTCAGTAGTGCTCCTAGCGTGCCAAAATTGTCTCCAGTGACACGGTATACAGACTAACAAGGTATAACTATCCCGGAACATACAGTACGTTTACATGAATACTTGAGTACTTGACTTGAAATCCACTTGAAGCTCAGTTAGGGCGGTTGATTGAATTAATTCCAATTACTTGACTTGAATTTTTCTTGAATTTAATTTTCCAATAACTTAAGTTGAAATTTACGCGTTGAGCCTTCTCATAATATTTTGATTACTTCAAGCATACAAGTATACTTCAAGTATTCTTGTAAACTTACTAATATATTCGCCATTTTGTGGGTCATGTGATCAAATGTAAAGTTACAATTTGTTTGTAAATTTATTTTACTGGGTCAACTTAAAATGTTAAAAGAAGTACAATTTTCACATTTTTTATTTTTAAATTGGGGTTAAGTGTTGGAAGTTCCACAGTGCATATTCGATTCGATTTTTTCCATTCCCATATGAAATAGAAATTGAAGGAATTGTATTCTACATTTTTACACTTCGTTATGAAGCATTCAAAATGTGCCTTCTATTTGAGAAAATTACAGTTGCTATTAACGAATTTCACTGTAGAAATAATAAAAGGATCTCAAATAATCAGTTCGAGTGCAAAATATAGGTATTTCAGTCTCATTTTTTAAAATATCTCGAGGTTAGAAGGAGACAATGCTTCTCTCATATTAGTGTCTGTTTTTTTATGAACGGGTGTACTTTCTGTAATAAGAACCCAAATTGACAATCTATCGACCCTTAAATGATTCCTTTATTTCTAGCAATTTCTGTCTATCAAAAACAATTAGCTTCCCAGCCAAAGCATCAATGGCCTGTTTATTTTGTATCGGTCAATTTCCTGTATAAATATTCTTCATAGTAAGATCGCGACGGTAGGACCTAATTTCATTTACATCCATTACGTATTGATCCCTACTTACGCAACTAACTTATTTACTTACGTAAGTATCATTTTAGTGTTAAAAAAATATTCATGACATCAACTCATGTAAGCCAACTGTCGCCGTGTCTTGCAAATGTAGCTTATCTTACTTGTCGAAAAAAGAAATCATCTGTAAACTGAATTCTAGGAATGAGCAACATGTTTAAAGTAGAATAATCACGGTTTGGACGTAGTTTATGGGTAATGCTAGCCAATCGGCTATATTGTATAATTTTTGTTAATAACCAATTAGCAGATCTGCTACTATTTATCATCACCATTTGAAAATAATTACCGAAACGTGATTATTACATAACAATATCAATGGTGCAAAGAACAGAACAAATAAAAACACGCCTCTACGAAAGCCACTGACATATTATATGGAATTGAAATGTACGTACAGGGGATGGCAATGATATATCGATATTTTTACACAAAATATCGATATATCGATATTTCCCCTAAATATCGTAACATCACTACATAATAAATTAAGCTAATTGGGCAGCACGAATTTTCGCTCAACGGATCAATTGCACAATGCTCAATTCCTATAAAGCAGGAATATCGTTTTTATTTCATCCCAAGCCATAAAGCAATCTCGGCTTAGGTTATTTGTGTACAGGCATGCAAAGTATTGCGTTATTTCATCAATTTTTGTTCTACCAGCTCTTACTACAGGAGTAGATTTTGTGTTGGGCCTATATATCCAATTATACTTCTTCATTACTGCAATGAACATCATCGGAATAAATATCCTCCTCCTCATTGTAGTTGCCTTGAGAGATATAGAAAACTCGTATGGAGAGATTGTATCCTTTGGCACAAGACGTAGGATCTAGCAATGTAGAATGTGCCAAGGGCTGATACTGCTCAATTTGTCGTTATCTTTTACTGAATTCGGTTGGCAATGCAGCTACTAATTTTTTTCCTATATGACTTCATTCGCAGTATTCTTTAGTACACATGCAACCATTGATATAACCTTACTCAAAGTCACGTACTTATCAACATTTATTTCAGTGGTTAATGTTTGTAGTGCATGAAGGATTTTTTTGATCTCTAAATCATACCTTTTAAAATATAAGAAATTTTATGGGAATAATTCCATTTTTGCAAATTGCGTTAGATTAAGATCACCAATACTATACCCGTAAAGCATAATATATACACAATGATAATACTTTATTGTTTTTCTTTGCGCTACCAAAATTATTTCCAATAATAGATTTCATAGATTTTTCACCTTCTTCGCGCAGTTAATTGTTTCATTGCCAACAATTCCAGAATAAATAACCATTATGTTTTCAGTAGCTAGAAATGGGTCATAACGATCGATAAAATCAAATAATTAATTGTTCTACTTAATAATTATACATTCAAATTATTTTATTCAAATATACCTAAAACAGATTACTCATCGTTATACTACGTGTTTATTTAGTGAAAAAATAGTAAAATATACGTTGATAAAAATGCACACTGGTCCAGCGAGTGTTAACTCTAGTTTGGAACTTTCAGTATGATGCCGGTGCATTGCTATGAAAAACTAAAATTTCAGGATGGTTTCCGCCACTTTTTCTTTGATTAAATTCATTCAACTTTAGTAATATTACATTAAAGAAAATTCTGTCATTGCAATTTAATCCATTATTAGCAGAAATTAAAAAAAAATTGAAAATCATAAAAAATATTGAAAAATTCGTGATTCGAAAAGTCATTTTTTTGGTTTTTCTAAATTCTAATTGAAAAGTAAACCATCAATATATAGACCATTTTAAAGTAGACATTTTAACGATTAAAATGAGTCCAGATAGAATAATCAAATAAAAAAAACACTAATAAACTTTTTCGTTGAAGATTTCGTTTTTTATTTTTTCGAAAAATGTAAAAATCCCGGAAACTACTTGTTTCCCAGATTAAAAAAAAATCATGCTTGTTCTTGTTCAATGCATACATATATACTTTCACAAAACTTCATGTAAATTGAATTATTTTGCAAAAGAAAAAAGAAAAATCTGTGTTCCGCCATTTTCTTGAAAATTTTCAAGTTATGTTGAAAAATTCCTTATAGGTATGAAAGTTTCAGATTTTTTTATTACCTACAAGTTTTATGAAGGAAATTTTCAGCTAGGATGTCACGTTTAGCCGAAAATCAAATCACAAGAAACCACTTTCAACCCCTACAATTTTTTTATAACCTTCAATAAATTTCCGCTGGTCTTTGCCTGCTTATAATTTTTTTGTTCTTGTTTATAATAAAACTTTATAAAATGTTTATAATTTCCATAAATGTATTTTTATATCGATATAATTAAGAATTTACTTTAAAATAAATACGAGAAACCAAACAAACAGTAAACTTTGAGAATTTTGTTTCTATACATAATACGCAGCAAACTCCATCTGCTGAGCAATACAAAAACGATTGATGTCAAAATTTTGCGTTGAATTTTCGTCGGTAGTAAACAAGAAGGGCCGGGGAAGTACGTTCCATTAAAAATATTAAAGAAAAAAAGGGTATGTTACCATATGTGAAAGCTATTAATTGTTTTTATAAAATACTACGATATTCAATAAACGCCAACAATCATTTTAGAACTGGGAAAAAGAGTGTACGTCTTCTAACCAGCACAAATCAACACAAAGTTGAAATGGACAAGAGATACTTGGACAATCCATTCTCAGATTATCAGGGAGAACCACTACATTTGGATACAGAACATGTTAAAAATCTTATTTGCACTTATGTTGATGCGATTCTAGAGAATACACGACCAGGATCATCTAGTGATGATACAAGAGGTGATTTATATGTTGGAAATGCCGGTAAGTAGTAATCGATATCATTTTAAAATGAGGTACATTTTTCAGTCAGTCAGTCACAGCAGTCTTCCTTTCTAGGTATTGCCTTCATGTTCTGGAAACTTTCAAGATCATCACACGTTAGAGATTTATATCCAGCTACAGATCATGCTCAGACATACATTAAAAATGCAAAAGCCAACGCCCTTAACTATAAGAAAAGGGCTGATGAAAGATGCGCATTTCTTTGTGGCAATGCTGGAATTTACGCTGTATCAGCGGCTATTTCATATGATCTTGGGCTTGAAGAAGACTGTTTTGATGATTTAAAGAATTTTTCGACTGGATTTGAAGCTTGCAAGCCGATTGCTTTTACAAAATATGGCTGCGATGAAATGCTTGTGGGAAGAGCTGGGTTTCTTAGCGGATGCTATTGGTTGAATGATATTATAACACCGAAACCGATAAGTGATAATAAAATTCTAGAAATCTGTCAAACAATAGTAGAAAGTGGACGTCAATATTCTTTGGCTACAAAAGCTCCCGTTCCCTTGATGTATAAGTATCATGGGACAGAATATTTGGGAGCAGCACATGGATTATGTGCTATACTGCAAATGCTTTTGGACGGAGCTTGGTTTAAATCGGATCGTCAAATTTCCCATACAAAATTAAATGATATCAAGGAATCTATAGATTTTTATGTTAGCCTTCAGGATGAAGAAGGAAATTTCCCTGTTGCAATGGATGATCTTAGAACTGGACGAGCGAAACGTTTAGTTCATTGGTGTCATGGAGCACCAGGAGCTATATATTTATTGATTAAATCGTTTTTAGTTTTTAATGAGCAGAAATATTTGGATTCTGCAATCCGAGCTGCTGATTTAGTTTGGAAGAAGGGACTTCTACGTAAAGGACCAGGTATTTGTCATGGTGTCGGTGGAAATGGATATGTTTTTTTGCTTCTATATCGTCTAACTAGTGATGAGAAATATTTGTATCGAGCATCAAAATTTATGGAATTTTTGACAGATTCGGAATTTAAAGCACGTGCACGTATCCCTGACAGACCGTACAGTTTATATGAAGGCGTTGCTGGAACTGTATGCTTCTTAATTGATTTACTGGAACCTAAACAGGCCAATTTTCCATTTATGGAAGTTTTTCATTGAAATTTTGTAATTTGGACAAGTAAATAAGATGAAATTGGAATTTTGTTTTATTTCTTAAATCCTATTATCGGCTGATAATTTTTTGGACTAGTATGCAGGGAAATCTTCACACTGTTTAAAAACTCTAGTAAACTATAATTTGAATGAAAAAGTCTGGGTGTATATGGAAGGAACTAACGACTCGCTAAGGCTAGGAGGGTCTCACCTACCTTTTTCCAAGCAGATATTCACGTCATAGAACTTGGTATTTACGAAATCAACAAAAATATGGGTGGAGAATTCATAACACTAGTTGAAATGAATATGATCACGCTGATTTGGCTGCTAGGATATGAAGGGATTGAAGGTAAAGACATTGAAGACCGCCTTGCAAAGAAAAGAGCCAAATTTGAGTTTATCAAGTCAGACTATGGGAGAACAGAATCGAATTGATACACTAATTCATACATTGCTTCATCTACCATAGCTGCTGAGTGAGAGCTGGAAGCTGAATACAAGCACTCGTCTTTGGATAAATACGTCTCAGTTAGCTCTGCAATTTGTCAATGGTGCAACGATCACATGTTCGAACAATTCGTGCCCATGCGCTGAATTTTGGTTTTACACTATTCTGAATCTAGCAAGGAGAAATATTCGACTGCAAGTGAAGTGAAATAGTAGCTGAATCAATTGTAGGGCACTACAAAACTTGTCACAGGGTTCTTATGCCTACATTTTCCAATTGGAATGGAGCTATAGGAAACAAACTTTCTACTTTCCTGACTAAAGGTTTTGGAGGTTGTGAAGGCCTACCGTGGCAAATTGTCCCAAATACTACTTCAATAGGAAGTAGCTGCTCCGATGCAATAAGCGGTAGCTGCTCTGCGAAGGCGGCAGAATTGTTTGGCACAGGAAACTGAGTGCATGAAAATCTGAAGGAACGGATTCACTCGTTTGCTTGACACAGAAAAAGGTTTTTTTTAATTATTTTTTTCCAACCACCACTCTCTCCATCACTCTAATTCTAGCATGACTCATCAAATATACTTATTATTATGTTTGAACCTCTTCTCAGACAGCATCTAGTTGGTATTAGAGAAGGGTACATTTTATTATTATTATTATAATGACTTTATTTTAGAGCTCTATTATTTTATAGAAGTCTTTTGTTCCTGTTTTTGAGTGTGCGGTTTTCAATTTCCGATTATTCATATCATTCATTATTCAAAAGCAGATTTCAGATGTATGTTAAGTTCATTTAATCAACCTCGCAGTCAATGGGCAAATCCCTAACTAGGCCTTTTAGCTTAGAACTGAATACAGTAAATCATGAGCTTGCCTTGATAACTTCAGGAAGCTCGTTATAGATTTTGGTCGCCGTATATATAAGTCCTTTCTGATTCTGTTTGTTTTAGGTTGCTGTACTCATAGTTTTTTTCTATTCCAAGTTCGATGGCTATGTATACTTATGTGTGTGCCTATTCGTATATTTGTTTTGATGAGTCCACGTGCAACTTTATGAATAAATTTAGCTTTTTCAAGTTAAATCAATTTATTAATGCTTAGAGTTTTCGTATGTGCGTGTAATTCCGTCGAAGGTGTTCTCCAAGGCATACTGAACAGGATTTTTAGGGGTCTATTATTTTTTTCGGATTGAATGCACTGACTCCACGCCAGTAATCCATATCTAATATGCGACGCTATATGTGCATTGTAAATTGAAGAGCTGTATCATTATTTAACCTGCCCGCTCCAGTTGAGTTTCTCACCAATATTTATACCTAGATATTTCACCTCAGTTACCCTTTCTATTTGCTTGGAGTTAAAACTCAATATTAGATAAATCTCAGCCTTGTTTCGTTGTTAAAGCACCATGTATTTTGCTTTATCCTCATTGAGAGAAAGTTTGTTACCATTTGTGCAATTTGTTAATCTTACCATATATCTTGTAGTTTGTTTTCCAACTCTTGCACATTTTCGGTGTAATAAATCAAATTTGTATCATCCGCAAATATACGGTACTTCCGCATTAGACCAGCAGATGAAATGTTTGTTATATACAACAAGTATAGTGTTGGTCCTATTATAGAACCTTGAGGTACACCCGTGCGAAATTGTAAGGAAGTGCCGAGTGATAAATAATCTTTGATTAGATCATTAGTTTTACCTCGCAGTCCTAGTTCATCCAATATCTCCAGCAATATCTTATGGTCAACTGTATCGAAGGCTTTTCGTAGATTGATAAACACAACACCCACGTCTAAGTATTCTTTTATCATGTGCATTGATTCAGTTATGGCTGAGTCCGTACCACATTTCTCTTGAAATCCGTATTGATTTTTATCAAATCCCCCACTGGCAGAGATACATTTTTTATTCTTGTATCTAATAGTTTTTCGTAGATTTTCCCTATTGTACTTAAGAGTTATGTCTTGATTCTTCGATTCCGGGCAATGATTCACCCAGATCGTTTGACCTGGTAACGGTCCAATTGCTGGTTACCAAATCAGCCTGATTGGGGCTAAACGACTTTTGAACTTGTAATATCTGGCATAGAACCTAGTCGTCCTTATGACGAGTTGCCGGCTGCTAGTGTTCTGCTATTGAAGGTTCCTCTTAAGCCCAAGCTGTCCCCAGGAGAGCAACTGCAACGTTGGTACTACCTGCGGGATTTCCTTCTTCAGCACCAGCTTCCTAGACCGCTTCTGGCAAACCTAAAAGTGGCGTAGAATATGAAAGTAAAACTTATCTGTAAGGCATTAAAGGAAACATCAACCCATCGGTTGCAAGGTTCCTCCGGAAATTATGCTTTTAATTTCTCTTGTTTATCTTGAACTTGTTTATTTATTTTTGCTTAATTTACTCCTTTTTGTGTTGTTAACATCAGACTATTTACATTTTTACGAAGCTAATTTCGAAATTAATTTTGCTATATTTACAAAGTGGTTGGTCAAGTGTTTGGAAATGCACGACCCGGCACAGACATGTCGCCACAAGTTAACTTAATCCTGAAGCTGATATGAACGCCTGTATTGAGCTCTCACTACAGCGGTAACAGATTCTAACAAAACCAGAATTTGAATTATTACACTTCCTTCTTGACTTTAGTGAGATAAGAAACTTCCATCAGAACAGTCACACACGCAGTTAGTCTATACATATAAGAATTATTTGCAGAATCTTAACGTCATATGTACACATCGACTGTTAACTAGGGACAACGAGTAGTACAAATCTATCATTAAAGTTGCTTGGTCTCTGTGATCCAACTATGGCAGTCTATGGAGGATATATAAATATTGCCAACCAAGAAAAGAAGACTGTGAAAACAACTTCTTTTTCCAACTTGGTGTTATGTGATGAAGGATGAAGGATGAAGGATGCCACTGCTAGCTCAGTCGCTTAAGCTTCACGTTTGGAGAGACTCAACACAGGTATTCTTGTTTAGGTTAAAGATCAATTCATTAGGTATTCGTCACCAATGTTATCTAAAATTTTATTAGAAACATCCAAGTTTAGCGGCTGCAAACATTTTTGGGGCGAACCGGTTGTCTGCTATGGTAAAATTCGCTTGAGGCAGTTTGGTTTTCTTTAGCAGAGAAATTGCTCTGATGATGATCTACACTAATTGTCCGGATTAGAAAACAGATTGGTTATCTCCGGGGTGTCGATTACTTGGATCTCCCGTTACAGTGTCAAAGATGAGCTAGCCGGTCCAAAGTGTAAGGTCGTTGAACTCTGTTGTTTGCTGTGAGACAAAGAAAATACAAGGAGCAAAGTTTGGAGAATAGGGTGAATGGGGAGCACATAGCAATTATAAACGTGTGAACTAAATTTTCGTTAAGTTAGGTAATGGCGACTAGTACCCTACGGACACCGCATCAGAGTTTATCTGTTGTGTTCTTCCCTAGGGTCGTTAGGATAAATCTATCTCGATTATTACCATTGGGGTTAGCTTTTAAAGCTAATTTGAAGTGAACAGTCGTTACTGGAATTTATTCTTTCGACCAAAATGGCCATCGGCCAATTTTCCATCAATTTAGCATGAAATCAATCCATATCAAAAAATATATAATAATCTTTCCTGTGATCGTGATGAAGATTATATCACGCGAATCTTAAAAAAAGATTGCAATTACTTTTCTTACCGTTCCTGATCTTTTATTTCTAGAGTGTAATCCACGTTTTTTCATGTTCTATATAACTCCGCAGATTGAGCTTATATATATCCAAAAACTAGTTCGAAGTAATTGCACACCCTCCTTGGTCAACTGTTCATAAACACGGTACCCATCTAGGGCGTATTTCCTTTATCATTCAGATCGATCCGCATCATTCCAAGGTATCCTATTTTTAATTCCTTTCATTCTGGAACGTAGTTCTTTCGTATTTTTTTTCTGGGTGCGTAATTCCAGGCGATTCCTTTAAACGCCAGATAAGTTTAGAATTTTTGGAATGAAGTATTTGCCACCCGATTGATCATACTAAAAAAACATAAGAAATAATTTACTTCCTTGAACTTGAGAATTTACATGAATTTGATGCAGACAATGCTCTTCAATTATTATTGGAGACAGATAATAAAATTGAAATTTTTTATAATTTTGTCTAATTATATATTCAAATTTTTAGCGAAATATTAACCTCAAATTTGAATCTTAGATAATGATTTCTGTAAGCTGTTTCTTGAAGAAGAATTAAAAAAGACATACGAGTACCTATATGCAGAGTGCCATGGAGAGTACCATTAGAGCAATATTCTGATTAAAATGTTAACACTTGTAACAATCGTTCCAAAGTATTTTTTTTTATATCTCATTCTAGTAATTCCTTCGGAAATGTCACAAAGTGCCGACAATTCTCGTTCTCATTCCAGCCTGATAAAAGAAATATACCCCTAGTGTGGATAGTATGGCTTTATTAAGCTCAAAATGTAATTTATGCAGGTTTGCAGCATATCACAAATATATTCGTATTTTATTGACCATTGTTTTTTGTTGCATTCTCATTCGGATGTCCTAATCGCTTGGCATCATTTGTTCGACAACAACGAATCATTATGAATCATTCCATGAAACAGAGCGAGTGGGTCCATAATACTTTTTTTTTAGTTTTTTTTTCAGTTCGCTTAATAATTTTTTAATTCAAAGTACAGCACTACTTTATCAGCTCACAGAATTCAATTTTTACTTGTGAAAAATTTTCTATTTGAAAATAAGATGGTAAATGTAGGTTAGGTTGTATGTCGCTATGATGGTTCTTAGCCTGCTTCACTTAGATCACCGTCAGGCCCATTGTGCCCCAACGATTCATGGGAATCTATCCTTCTGAAGATATCTATGGACCCACTTTGAATCCTCAAGAAATCTCAGGATACATCTAAGCTCTGTACCTTGCAGCGTATCCAGCTCCGAGAAGAAATATACAGAGCACATGTCTCCTAGCATGACCCAATAACCCGTATCATCCCTACTAGTTTCTTGGCGTTCGCTCTGCTCCCCTTAAGCAGCTCCGTTGTTTTTTTCTGTTAAATGCCTACAGGACATAATTGCGTCGCAATACAGTAGGTGTCCCTATTAACCCACACCTCCTTATATCTATCGTTGATTATGTCGCCTTTTAGTCTTCCGATTGGGATTCTCACAAACGATATTGTATCCGAGCTATCCATTTTAGAACCATTTATTTTTCTAGTTCATCCGATATTTCATTGTCTTCGATATTTTTATCGGAAAGTATCCAACACCTTGTGTCGTATGAGCCTGTTTTGATGGGTCAGTATGCTGCCTCTACTGTACGAAACTTGTAGATAGGTAGGATAGGTGCCCCAACCAGGAATGAACTGTAACTTAAAATTCGCAGGCAGCACGTATTTTTATTGGCTATTATTTATAACTCGCGTGATTCCAATTTCAAGTAGTGCAGTGTGTAGTTGTTACTTTACATAATTTGTCAATGTATTTGTACCACCATGAGGTGCGGGGTTGAAAACGGGGTTACTTGGGACAGTAAAAGTTCGTTTATGAAAACCATGCTTTAAGGCAGTAAGGGCAGTAAGTTGACTGATGTAATAATTAAGGGTATTTTGAGGCACCTCAAAGCGCACCTTTACTGACGCGTCTAAATAGGGTCTACAAAAATCGCTTGATAAATGTAGAAAATAAATTATTCTTACCATTTATATACCATCTATTTTTCAAGTCATATACTGGTAGAAATCTGACAGTGAAACAATGTTGACTACAAAAAAAAAAAAAAAGAAAAAAATGACAAATCGACTAGTGAAAGAGGAGTAACAAAGAAGCTATGAGGAAGATATTAGGAAAAATGTTCAAGTAAACCTCTCCAAATAGCTTAAATTCTTTAATATTTCTTAAACACATATTTTATAAGTTTTACATTGAATAATCAAAAACGTAATATTAGACAGGAGTAAGATTAAAAAAAAAAAACAAAATATCGGATAAACACATTCTCTCGATTATAAATTTTTAAGAAAGCAAGTTTAAGTGGCATATAAAAATGATTGCTTTGAAGAAATGTTGGAAGGTTAGTGGGAATCAGGGATGGGGATGAGAGGGATAACAGATTTGGATATTAAGTACCAAAGTACAGTAAGGCTTGAAAAAACTACATATTATGAAAAGTAAGGGAATTCAACTGAAATCTTCAATTCAAAAAAATTATTATCATTAGCGGTTTCATTTTTAAATATTTTTTTTGTCTTTTTCTTTTTTTTTGTGTTTTCTATGAAATATCAAATTTTTATTTTTATTTTTCATTAATATCGATTCATCAGCATCAAAAAGTCTCTTAATCGCTCTATTTCTTTCGCGCACGCGCTCATTATTAATTTTTCTTAGTCTCACATTTAACGATATTTTTTTTTTATGTTATTAAATGTAATTTTAATTTTTTTTTTCTTTTTTGATCATCAGTTTCTCTAAGCATGTACAGAAATATGTAAAAAGGTGATATACATATTATTTATGATTTTAAAGGAAGTTAGAAATGAAGAAAAACCAAAACATAGTTAGTTATACATTTTTCTTTTTGTTAGTAAAGAAAGCCTTTCACAATTGAAATTAATTTATACGAGGGGAGATCGATAAGTTCGCGGAATAGAGGCGTTAGAGGTTAGGGGTTAGTAGGTAGTTGTATTGTGTAACTCATTATGAGCATAAATACCGAGTTTTAATTCAGTTAGGGTTAGTATCCTCCCTAGAAATGTCACATAACTAACAAATCAATCAAGAGAGAAACCTTCTGGCATGGACGAAATCAGTCCCGCGCTGCTATAAAGTTAATAAAAAAAAAACAAGGAAAAACAGTTAATACATCATTTCTGGAAGAGTTGTGAGCGGTTTACGGAGACTCTTGCCGTTTGAAAACCATTATTTATAAGTGGTACCCATTTTTTCAAGTTATACAGAGAATTAATTGAAGATGACCCCCCACTCAGGACGGTCTGTCAGAAAGAGTGCAAAAAGTTGAAACATACTCTGGAGATGCGCATTTAAAGAAGAAGAAATTTCCAGAAATGGTTGTAGTTGCGCTTACAACCACTTTGGATTTTCTCTACAATAATGTTGACATAATAAAAGGTCAGCACAATGTGGGTACCAAAAATGCTGATAATTGCTTCAAAAACAGCACATCGCGTCCTTACTCCAGTTTCGGTAACTTTTTTATGAAGACAGGGATTGCACTTTTGTGTCATGGGATGAAAATTAACCGATTTCCTTTGATATATCTAGAAAAGTAGGCTAATAAACAGTAAACAAATATTTATTTGAAGATTCTGAATCAGATTCAATATAGTCCGGCAATGAATCACTTTGAAATCAACTAAATCCGCTAAGTATATTCTGCTGATTATATTCAAATCAGACTTGAAATTTTTTTTTTCATTAAAAGCATTCGACATTATTAATTAGGAAGATTTCTACAGTAAGATCAAAATGGCGTCAATTTAGAATAGAATAGAAAAACATTTATTAAAGAACCCCAGCTTAAGCTGCGATACAACGTAAGGTACATCGAGTAGGATGTAGACAATTGAAATTAATCGAGTAGGTACAAAAATTGTTTAGACACACTTTTATCATTAGTAATATCCTCTGACAAGACGCTACTGCCTGACTTGTGCTCCAGTATAGGTCTTCTTAAAAACTGCGTCCCCAATACTTATATTGACAGTTTTTATTCCAATATTTAAAAAATAATAATACTGCTTTAGCTGTGGTGAGATCTCTTTATAAGTGATTCACTACAAGCTCGTAGAAAAAAAATTACTTAATATTGAAGCAGGAAAGACTACCATTACATTTTTTCTAGCAACCTTTCACAGTCCTCCATTTCCTTCCACCTAAAATTCTTCCATTCTGAAGACCAATATATGTACATCGAGAGCTACATGCTACAAATTTCAGTTTGTACATATGGCGTAGCGTAGAGCTTCAAGCTACATGGTATAGCTAGCTACACTTGAAGCTGATATTAAGCAAATTGCTAATTTTATAGCTGTAGTTGCAATAACACCAACATAATAATGAAATAAACCTGGCGTCATATTTAAATTATTTGAGGATTTACTTAAAGCTGAACCACAACAGCCGTAAAGGACTTTATGAATTTCAACGAGACTGAGGTTTACTTACGAATTTTTGAAATTTTTGCCCTAAATTGATATCTCATTTAATGTTTTCAATTTTAAAAAGTGGTAATTGAAGATTTGTGCCTTCTATTAATTCGAAGTACCATTCTTGTTCCATTTCAGTTTTTATATTTCATTTTTGATTCATTTAATAACAATTTAATTGTCTAACACATCGCGTCTGTAAGTAATGAGCGACTCTTACGGTGAATTCTTTTCACCTGAACTGTACCATAACTTGTTCGGTTCCTACACCCAAAGTGTTTTCTTCACCACACCGACAGAGAACTGGTTCCGCACGTATGTTCTTTTCATAGCGATCCTATGTTCGGTTTCTGCACCGGGTTTGAACTTTCTTGTTCCATGAAAATTTGTGGTTACGGTTCGGAGCTAAACGTCAAATCGAAAGTACTTTTAATTAAAGTGGGGATGTGGGGACATTTTATGCAAATACAATTATTTCATTCAAGTGATTTATTATTTTATTAAAATCATAAAGGACGAACATTTTCGGATATTCTACTTTCTTGCATTCTTTTCAACTTGTCTCCGTTCGGGACAGGGCTAAGTTCGGTATAGATCTGACAGATTCTGGTTCAGTTCAGTGCCTGTTCGGCTTTGTTGAAAAGAATTCACCATTAGCGTACTATACTTACTGAAAATTTGACATTTAAACTTAACGAAAGTTCCACTCCGTCGAGTTAAGGTAAAGTGCGCGTTCGACACACTTTTACTTTACTTTTACGGCTATTGTGGTTCAGCCTATACATGTCAGGCAGATTTACTTAACTGAGCTATTTTTGATGAACGATACTTTAATTATGTTAAGTTGGCAATACAGATATGAAGCGTATAGCTTGTAGATCTCATTGATGTACATAGATTGGGCCTTAAGGCCAACGTACACGTTCAGCACAAAGCAGGAGCATTTTGTTGCCCTTGTGCCTAGTTCGTCTAATCACAATAATTTTGCTCTGCAATAGTTCCATAAGTGGGTACCTCGAAATAAATGTTTTCAAATTATATATTTAGGGTTATTACTGTTAAAAAAAGTGTTTTACTAAAGGCAGAAATTCGAACGGTTTTATTGAAATCATTTTTCGATCTGCGCACTCACTTTTTCAACTTCCCGCCAATCATTTTTTTCAATGTTGGCACCAACGTAAGAACTCTTTTTCACATACAAAATTGTATCTACATGAAATAGCATATTAAGCAGTCCATATTATATAATATTAGTGGTGTACAGCAAGAGCAAAGCTTTGATGGCTGCCTCTTTCAGAAATTAGGCTTCCAAATGCTCCACACTATCACCTTTCCTACAGTGCAGATCGGGGGCCGTTTGGTTTGTATCTTGTATTCAAAAATAAAAAAGATCTTCAAGGAAAGAAGAAAAGTTTGGGGACGATAAAGATAGATTTTTCCGTATTTTGTTACCCTTTAAATCGACCTCGCCCCTTGTTATATAAATAGCAAAGAAATTATGAGAAGCGCATTTTAGTAAAAAAAAAATAAAAAATAAAAAATAGTTGATGATTACAACTAAAGTTTTATTCGTTTTTTGGGTTTTTTTATTAATTTTTCAGGAATATATTTTTCATTTTGTCTTGTGATTATATTTTTTATAGAATTTTCTTATTAAACTTTTTGAATTTTCGTCGTTTATAGTAGGATTAATAAAGATCATTAGTATGTAGAGGAATGTGTGTGTATGTGTGTGGTGTACTTTGTGTGTTCATAATTATTATGGCATTATTTTCCTTATAGTTTTCCTATAATTTTTGTATTTATTATTATCGCTCTCATAAGTGAATTCTTGTTTGTTTTTTTTTTAATACTAGTGTGTTATCAATTAAATTAAAATGGAAAAAAAGTAAAACACTTTATCATTTATGTATTATTAATATCTTTGAATGTAAAAAAATAATAATAATAGTAAAATATAGTTATATTTCGTTTTTAATACCATATAATACATATTAAAAACTATTATCGATCAGTTTTATTCATAATTAAATGCATTTTTTGTTGTTGAAAGCGCTGCTTAATTTTATTTTTTTTTTATTTTTTTATTTTTTTTTATTTTTTTTTACATATCTATATAACTTTGTTGGGTTTAAATCACTTCACCCTTCTTAAGTTAAAAAGGAAAAACAACAAAAATTAAATGAAGCTTTAAGGAGTTTTTTTTTTATTATTTTCTCCCACATTCAGTTTTTCTTTTCTTTAAGTAATAATAATATAATAATTCTAGGTAGGTATATAAATTTAAGAAAATGAAAATATTATTAAAAAAAAAACACGAAATAAAAATAAAAAACCTTAAAAAAGTACACACAAATTCAAAACGTTAAAAAAAAACAAAATATTTTTAAGTGAAAATAAAAAAAAATTTATATATATAAAAAAGCTTCTTTTCTTTCTCTGAAAGCATGACACATTTTAATTTTCATTATATTTATAGTGTTTGGGTATATGTGTTTATGTATGTATGTGTGTGTTCTGTTGTTGTTTTTTAATATTTGTGTTCTATGTTTTTGTTTTTAAATATTTTTTTTTTTTTTTATTTTTAAATTACTTTAGCCAGATGAAGCTGTGATTGTACTTTCGCAATCGGCTTGCATGTTATTTTGTGATAGTGCTGCTTTATTTTGACGTACAACTTCAGCACGACGTTCCTGTAAAAGAAGAGAAGAGAATTTTATGTAAAAATTAATTACTTTTCTTAGGTAATTTTGTTTTTTTAAAGGTTATAGATAAATCAAAATGAAAAAAAAGACAATGGTGAAGTAGGAGGAACGACAGAGTGAGAAGGGATAGTGGATATTTGTGAAATTGAAAAACTCTATGTTGACTGAAGGAGAGGTTATAATTGAAGTGGTCCAAGTTCTATGTTTTATTTTTTGCATTTATTTAGTATTTTTACTTTTCTAGACTATTTTCTAGACTATATTCAAGTAGGAGTGCCTACAGTCTAGAACTTTTTCTACCTTGCGATTCTCATGTGTTCGGTGTCTCTTGACGGAGGATTTCCAAAGTAGAGATCATATCAGTCAAATGAAGAATTTTGAAATGTGACGGGAAAATAACTCTCGTACATTGGGCGGCAATTTTTTGAAAAAGATATAGAAAAACTCGTTGGTGCGTGTAAAGAATACCTCAAATTTTTTAAAAGCGAGTGCAAACTAACCTTTTGATTCTGCTATGTAGTATATAAATAGTTTTATAACGATTTCGAGAAACCACATAAGAAACACAATTTGAAAAATTTGTTTTTGTTTTTACATAATTGTCATCCTTAAAGCGTTTAGAACGCGTGGGTAAAAGGATTCACAGCCTATCGAGAGCGGAACCGTCCGCTGTTTGGAAAACAGATAGCTGAGGCGCTCGAAGCGCGTTTTCTGCGGAGACCATTTTTCTCTCTACCTGAGGTACCCTCATAAATTTCTTGAAACCGTTAACCTTCAGATTCAATAAGTTCTTGGAAGAACTTGAAGAAGGGTCCCTGTATGGTGCTGGAATTGCTGATGTAAGTTGTCAAAGATTTTTTATAATGTTAAACTTTAAATATGTTTTTCTAGGAACAATATTTTTCAGCGCGCGGGACTCTCTGCATCTTCATCGACTGAGTCGATTCACATGAATCTCTACGCAATTGAAAGGAAATTCATTTTGCGAACAAGGAAGCAATTTTTGTCAAAAATTGATTTAGAAATAGTTTTTTCGTCCGTTGAAGCAAACAAATTGGTTCTTTTTTTCCAAACACCTGGCATTTCGTTATTCAGAGGTTTTTTTGAAAACAAAAACCTATAAGGCACCTAAAATTTCATCTAGTTTAAGAATTTTCAATGTTATTTGTTTCAGACGAACTGGTGGAACTGTTTGTTTGATGTGAGCTGGAGCCGCCATTTTGGATTGTTTTTTTTATAAATAAAATTGGAATTGTCTTTCCATTGATAGAAGAATAGCAATACGTTAAAACCCATTTCCAAAATTATTCAAAAATGGAATATATGTTCGGTCAATGAAAAATTGGCTAAAAGACTGGTCAATTGATGATCTTTATTGTTGATCGAATTTCTAGTAAAACTTGGAACTTAGAACAATCTCGCAGAAAATTATAATAAGAATTTCATTTGGTGTTAAACAATGAATAAAAATTTTCAAGCAAAAACCAAATACATTATTGGATCTAACTTTTTTCTAGAATTATAATGGTGGTGTTCAGATACATTAAGATTTACAGCCCCAGTAATCGGAAACCAAAAAATTATCTCAATTCAACAGTATGGCGCCACAATTCACACCCGCTTTAGCTAGAATTGACCTCCTGACGTAGCATTTTATCAAACACATTATATAGGAATAATTATTATTTGAAATGGCCACCACTCTTATCGGATGTAACCACTCCTCTTAGATTTGTGTTTTTCTAAGCTCTCGAAGTAAAATTGTATGCCAATAGTCCCCAAACGATACAGACCTTAAAAGAGAATACTTATTCCATGAAACTCTGGTGGAACTAATTTTTTGTCAGTTTAACTCAAAGAAGCGCTTACTATGCTCTATTAAAAGGCATTTTGATCTGAAACACCCTGTATAAAACTAAATAATGCTTTTATATGACGCTGTTCGCGAACAATCGTACCTAATGTCTAATCTAGAATGCATGGTAACACGATATCGTCAAAACGACATGGTTTGCTGAATATCGCATAAATACAAAAAAAAATTTTTTAGTGGTAAGCTGCTAAATTGTATAGCTGTTGACTTGTCAATTATAATAAATGTAATTCCTTTCTCGATTTGATTGCGAAATTACTTCAAAGAAAGTATTTGGTCTCAATAAAACTAAAAAATTATGTAGGACAAGTCGATTAATATAAAATTTTATTTTCAAGAAGACTAAGGGTCTGTTCGAATCCAAGTCTCCATCTTCATCTTGTTATTACAGCTAGTGATGTAACATCGAGTCAAGCTATCCGAATCCATGTCTTAGAGTATATAGCAAACAGGAATGGTGATAAGCCAGATTTCGCGTAATGAATTCTGGTTGTGTTGCTAGTCCATGTTTGACTTACACGCCGTCCCTATTCTAAACAAATTGTCAATTTGCAAAAAGTAAACAAAGGTTTTGTGTGGTAAAAAATGTACTTTTTCTACTTTATTTTGAAATAATTCACATAATTAATTTATGTAAATCTTTGCTTCTATTAACAAAAAAAGATAATTTAGATAGTGTAGTTGCCTGAAACATGATTTTCCTAGTTTATAATCCAATTTATATTTGCAAGCACTGACCGAGCACTTCATTTCTTTTTTTTTTTAATTGATATGAAGATTTTAACAGGCACTAGTGAGTAGTGGCACTATAAAACTTTGCACTAAATAAACTTTAAAATAAAATAGTTTTGAAAAAACTGATTCCGTACTTTTGTTAAATTTCGCAAAAGAATCTTAGATTGCATAAACCTGTTGACAAAACAAAAGCACATTTGACAATCATGCACTCAGCTTTGACAATTGTTCATTCCTGCATCGAACTTACTCCTATGCATATGTATGTCCTGCTCTTAAAATAATTACGCTCATGTAGACAATTTATACATGATTCAGCCATTCCTGTTTGCTATATATTCTAAGGTCTATGCCACCGAGATTCGCTACTTTGTATCACAGTTTAGACATCTGGTTAGCTTGAGCACCGAGTTAAAAGTCGAAGTTATGTTTATTCGCTGTCTGTCGCGATCAAGCTAAGCAAATGAATTCGGACAGGTTAGCTTCGTCTTGAGCTTGATGGAAAAATACGAATTCGTTTAAAAACAAAACTATTAATGAACATGAGCATTCATAAAACAGCTATAATTTGTGGCTAATAAAATTAGTAAGTATGTACAATATAATTCATGTCGCCAAAAATTTATAATTTTTTTGGTGAATTTGACTAAATACATTTATAATAGTCAACAAATATATGAATGCCTTGTAAATATAACCCTAACTAATTTTGATTTTTAAAGGCAAAAGAGCAAGTTTTCAAACTGATTAATGCACGGCAGGAGGTATGCAAGCATCAAGTAAAACAACACAAGCTTTTAATAAAACGTCAATATCAAGCTAATTCGGACAGGTTAGCCTTGTCTTCGTGTAACTATTATAATAGCTGAGCTTATTGTGTTACGTCACTACCTGTAATAACAAGACGACGACATGGATTCGAGCAGGCCCTGAAAGGTAACTTTCAATTAATAGTTGTTTTGTTCTAAATTCTAACTGGTTTTATCAGATTTTTAAACAATCCGGATTTGCGGATTTCAAAAATCCAGATAAGTTTCAGTCTTACTTTTGGATTGTTCAGAATTTAATAGTGCATAAAAATATCAAAGAAAAACTTCAAGTAAACTTCAAATAAAAAAATGTAGGTTTGTCTTCACTCATAAATATTTTTAGTGATCCATATGTCCAAATCAATATAACTACCGTTTGGATCTTTATCGAATGCTGGTTTTTCTGTTCTCTGAATGTTCTAAATTGCAACTAAAAATTCTCTCGAATAAAATATTATACACGAACCGAGCTTATAATATATGTAGTTATGACGTAGCCAAATAAACAGCTCGATTTTGCTGCGGAAATAAAACAGCGTAAACAGGGTTCCATAACAGAACTGTAACAACAAAGAGTCGGTCGACAGAATTTAAGTATATTTAAATCTAATCCAAATTTGCTTATTATAACTGCAGCATATAATGAAAAAAAAATTTCAAAAAGTTAATGCACTGTAGCAATCCTCAAAAACTAATCGAGACTTGTGTCAAGCATTTACAGCTCTTTCTTAGCTAAATTAGATTCACAAGTAAATCAAAGTTTGCATGAATCCTGTTCTTCAGCAGACATCCCTGTAATTTACATCGAAGCGACTCCGATTTCGAACGAACGCATTAAACTCGAGCTACATAATATTATGAGTGCTCAACATATAGGAAATGGTCGATCGCTCTCACAGATTTTACAAGAACTGAAAAACTTGCAAGAAGTAATTGTGAACCACAATGAGCAACATTTGAAAGTGGTAGGAAGATTTAACATCTTCCTTTAAGGAACTGTTAAAGAATAAATGGTTAAACAAATTTGGAAGTATTCGATTACTTCATGAAGTCCACCCTACAGAAAATACATTTTTTTGCCTATGCAGAAACGTTTAATTTTGAGAGTTGGCGGAGATGACATTTCAAGATTTATAAGGATGACAGCTCCTTATTGATAGCATTTAATTAATACCGATTTCCATTTTCTAGCAGAAGTGTTACACTTTTCTTGCGGTGCTACACTGAAATCGTTCCATTGACGTGTACTGCTGGAAAAAATGTACGTCAATATGTAATCGAAAAATTGGCGGTGTTATACCGAAAAAAAACACATACATCTATAAGAGATATGTTATGTCAATGCTGAATGTCATGGAGCATCACATATCCACCTTCAATTATTACTGCACGGAACTAAAATGCAATCACGTCCAAATCTGCCAAATTATTATTTTCATCATTTTTACGTTATTCTTGATATTGTTTTTCACAGAAAATTTCAATCTGACAAATTACACGGACATGGACTACCACCATATTCTCATCGCTTTCCATTGATTGACCTGGATTTTTCTTAAAATATCAATGGAAATCAACATAAAATAAGTGTCGCAGTCAACAAAGTCAGTGACATACATTTTGACTGTTTGACGCCGCGCCGCTTGCGCATATGCTACATATATCAAAAATTGAAAATATCATCTTTTTTAACATGAACTCTATACTTTTTTTGCTTTAATAGTGGTAATGAGAAAATTTGTCTTTTGATTAGTTAGTTCCAGTTACCTTGTTAGAAATTTTAATAGCTACTATTTTAAATGTGTTTGGAGAGGGACCTCAGAATAGTAAAAAAAATGTTATATAAATTTACAAAAATTAAAATTCTTGGACCACCTTATAAAAATTTTGAATTTTCACAATGCTGAAAAATTTATAAATTAAATTAAATGAAAATAGGAATAAGTAAAAATTTGAAAAAGAAAAAAAAGAAAATAAAGCAGTAAAGCATATAAAAAAAATTATTTACAACGCAACATAAGCTCAACATTTATTGATCGAATATGGTAACAATTAGTAACACTTAGTAAATGCGAGAGATGTAAAAAAATAAAAATAAATAAGTGCAAAATAAAAAATATAAATTAAATAAATAAATTCAACCTACGTGTTTCCGAATGTTTTCTAATTTCTTTTGAATTTCCTTCTCACGATTTTGTTCAGCGGTGTACAATTTGTTTTCGATAACTCGCGCCTTCTCCTCTACTTTAAGGTGTTCCTGTGTGCCGACCTGATTTTTTACTTCGGCTAATTTCACGGTGTTCTAATGATGATCAACATAAGGTTCGAAGGATGATCAATCATCAATCAATCAATTAATTGATGGTGTTTAGTTTATGGTTGTCAAAATGTTGTTGTTCAATGTTGAATGTTGTTGTTGTTGTAGTTGACGAACGTTGAGCAAATCATGTAAACAAATTATAAAAGTAGAACGAAATGTTGATGATTTTTTTTTTGTGTTTTGTACACGAAATTTGTATTATTTAAAAAAGGAAATTTCATTTTCATACATATATTTTTTGTTTGTTTTATTTTTCGTTATTTAATCGATTTTGAAATGTTTAATTTTCCATTGCAATTCTCGAATCAAAGTGATGTGAGTAGGTAGATAGGTAGGGATAATTAGATAGGTAGGTGTGTATAGAAAGCATTTCCACATCATGTTTTATGGAATAAATGTTCAGGAATCAGGAAAAGGTTTCATTAATTTTGTTGAAATACGTTATTTTGTGTTGTTTTTAAAAACATTAACGGACAAGGAGTTTGTTTACATTATTTTCAATTGCACGAAATTCAATTAGTGTGGCGATTGCGATGAATCAATTTCATTGAATTATTTTAATTTGAGTTTTGATGCCAGTTTCAGATTCGTCGGGATTTATCAGGATATTTTGTTCAGTTCGATTTGGTTTGGTTTGGTTTAGTTTTGTATTTAATTTAGGTCGAATGTTATATCCAATATATATATTATATTTTGTGGTCAAATTTAAAGTTGGCTGTGTATATTTGTATAGTATGTGTGGAATGATAACGATGATGATGATAATGATGATGGTGGGTGGTGGTGGTGGGTGATTCAAAGCAACAGCAACAATATGTACAAAAACTTAAAATTTATAATTTGCCATATGTTTTTTGTTGTATTTTGTTGTGTAAACCCGATTAAGTTATTGTAAAAATAAGAAATACAATAAAAAAAATAAATTTATTCTTAAAAGTTTATGAAAAATTAAGTTTTTTTTTTCTAAAATCATTTATAAATTAGACAGAAAAAGAAGCGAATGTGAAGAACAAAACTTGAAAATTTTGTTATTCATTAACTGTAAAAAAAAAAAAACAAAAACTTACGTGTTCCTTTAGACGTTCCAGCATCTTTTTGATGTTATTATCACGTAGATTTTGGGCAGTTTTGAGTTTTTCTTCAATCGCAACAAGTTCATCGTATTTCTGTTGTTCGAGTGTAGTTCGAGTTTTTTCGATTTCTTGTGAATGAATCTACATGATAAAAATTGAATGGATAAACATTTTTAAATGATTTTGATTTTGATTATTATACGTGATCTATACAGGGTGATTCGAAATATATACGCAGATATGGAAAGCGTAATTTATTAAAGTGAAAATTCGGAAATTTAAAGCGCTACAACTCTGAAATGCGGCGTACAATGTAAAATGTACAAACAAATCTTTATCACCATGTACCTGTGAAAACGTTAAGAGTGTAGGTCCAAACACACGCCATAAATTTTTTTAATGGAAACTATTTGAAGAACCAAAATCGTATATATTTATACAATCACCCTGTATTATATACATAAATAAAGATGTATTTACCTTCAATTTTTCCTTTAAATCACTGATAATAGCTTCACGTTTTCCTTCATATTGTTCCATTTTACTTTCAAGTGCCTCTTTGGTCTGATTTATAAATTCGTTATTGAGTTCATCCTTTTTACGTGATGCTTCCTCAATTTTAGCCATTTTAGCAGACAATTCAGCCATTTTTTTAGCTTCTAATGACTAAAAAATAAAATAAAATTTGTATGTTTTTTTAATTTTATATATTTATTTGGAATAAAACTAAAATAGCCTGCAAAAACATTTTAAACTGTATCTGAAAAAAAAAAAGTTTTCCATGATTTTTAGATTACCGACGCAGGATTAATTTTATCATTTGTGGTTTGATTTGAATTTAAGAAATAAATTAATTTTTATATAGCATTCTCAGATTTATTTAAACCATTATCAGATAAGTTTAGCCAAATGACAATTATATTCAACTCATTAACAAATGAGCAATTATTATATATATACATATATTATATTTAAACCTTGAACGAAAGATTTTAAGGCCTTAACAAATATATTTGAACCTTTAACAAAAATACTTAAACCTTTAGCAAATATAGTTAAACTCTTAAGAAATTTATTTAAAATATTTTATTTCAAGTTAAATAAATATTTCATAATAGTTTTTTTTATTTTGTGTACATATATTCATATCCTTAATACTTCTTGCTGTTTAGCTCAACGGTTGACCCATCCCCCCTTAGGGATAAATAAAACCATTATTCGGGCAGTCATAGGAGTTATTTGTTGCAGGCTATCTTCGATTACTAAGAGTAGGTTATGTTCTCCACTAATGTCACCTAAAACTGACCATGCATGTGCCTTCATTTTAGAAAACGTTTTTTTCGAAATCTGGTTTCACATAGGCGAGTAGAGTAAGGAGGCAAAAATTTTAGTGTTAAATTCATTTGAGATAACACATCGCGAGCTTATTGTGATGTGATTTGTGTATTCTCGCATTATCCAGAATTACAAAAGCGTCACTAAGCGATGGATTTGTTTGTTGTATGCATATTTTCCGTATTTTTTATTTATGGTTTACACCTATCATACCACTAGTTGCCCTTGAAGTTCCATAATCTGCAGGATCTTTACCTTCAGTAGTTGAGCGCCATTCATCAGAGCTGTCTGCTCTAAAAAATCTTCACTACTTCTCATATAATTAAATTAAGCATCGTTTAGTCGCTGATAAAGAAATCGTCTATCACTGTGCAACTGTATCAAATTCGCATTGAATACTGAATGTAACCAATTTCTTAAAATCCATTAATCTGATTTGTAATTTTTAAATAAGCAATAAAACCAGTTTTGCGTTTTTTTCAACTAATAATAATATTAAAGAAGAAAAAGTTTGTTGAACTCAATAGAGTTTTGTAGTTTATGAAGTTACTAGGTTTAAACTTTTTTATTAATGGGTTAAATATATATGCTGAAGGTTTTAAGTCTTTTTGTAAAACGTTTGAAACTCATTCGTTTAAGGTTTAATTATATTTGTTAAAGGTTTAAAATCTCTCGTTCTAGGTTTAAATATATTTGCTAAAGTTTAAACTCATATGTTAATGGCTTAATTATGTATGACATTCGGCTAAACTTATCTGATAACGGTTTAAATAAATCTGAGAATGCTATATTTAGAAATAAATAAACATAGCTTGGACTCAGTCATACCCAAAAACATCAACAAGACTAGAGTACTTCCGAAGTAGCTTAAGACAACTTCTTACAACAAAAAAAAAAAAAAAAAAAAAAAAAAAAAAAAAAAAAAAAAAACTTTTAAGGCCGCTACAAACGCTCAAACAAATTGTATGACTTACAAGCCAAGTCATACGACTTGCATGGGCGTATGTAGCAAAAGTCGGCGCTTGAGTTTTGACTGAAGTCTGACATGAATAAAATCGACCGAAACTATTGCGTACAAGCCAACCTGACGACTTTGCTCTAGAATTAAACTAAGATCTGTATAAAATCCGATGCGTGTGGAGTCATAAGTTAACATCCGATTTTGTCTAATTCAATTCTATAGTAAAGTCATAAAATTTGTTTGTGCGCAATAGATTTTGGTCGATTTCATTCATGCTAGACTTCAGTATCCCGACTTTAGCTACATACGCTCATGCAAATCGTACAACTGGGCCATGCAAAAGTCGTACGATTTGTTTTAGCGTGTGTAGTGGCTTTATACATCTAGTTTCGACAGGTTTTTCATTGTTGACCACTTTTTATAACTTTTTACGCGATTTAACATAAAAAGCTTACAATAATATTTTATACGTATCTACTCACACACCAAACAAACATTTTTTCATCGAACGTTCTTAACAGGAATAATTATTTGTTCCACTTCCAACGGAATATTTAATTGTTCTTAATGCGAATGTTCGACAACGAACATATTCATTTGGTGTGGACAAATCTTCATAAGCATAGTTTAAAAATAGGAGAAAAAATAAGTACACAAACTAAAAATTTTAAACAGTCTGCCCGCCATCTACTGGTGAATACAAAAAAATTTAGTGCCAATTAACAAATTTGGCGTCAATGTGTAAAGAAAAAAGAATAAAAAAGCTTTTAGAAACAAAAAAAAATCTGTTTTTCCTTGCCCTTGCAATTCGTCCGAACTAAATGTGCTTAAATTCAATTTGTTCAACAGAAAATTGAAAATTCTCCTTAAAAAAATCCAGCTAAGGCAATTATAATGTTTTGGGGGGATTTATTGTGCTACTTACAAGTCTCCTTTCTTCGGCTGCTTTTAATTTCTGTTCAATTTCTTCTGCTGAAACATTTTTACCGGGTGTTGTTGGACGTTTTGGCAGTGTTACATTTGGTGCCGGCTCAGCTAAAATTACTTCATAGCTAAGACCACCCTTAGATTTTTCCTGGCAACGTATTTCAGTGGCTGTAATAGATGGAAAAGAAAAAACATTAATTTTACTTGATTTTTTGTTGTTACAATAAATAAAGTTTAATTTCAATCTGTAGACTCAGATGACTACCTATGACTATACATATCTATATATTCGATATAACACAGTTTTTATTGTTTTGAAAGGTCATCAATTAACCTCCTGCAATTCTAATGTTTTTATGTAGGGAAAAAATTCTAGCTGTTTTTCAAAATCTTTTTAGTGCTTTCCCGGCTGATATTTAACGTTGTTCGGTGTTTTAATTTTATCAATGCTAGTAGATACATTGGGACGACTTCAGTATAAATTAAATTTAATTATTCTGACACAATTGTATATAATATTTCTCATCTACATAAGTCAGAATTTTTATGTGGGATGAAATCCTCGTCTAGAAGATCAATTTGTATATACTCTGAAATAGATCTATACATCGTTTGAGGTAAAAAGAAATTTTGACATACCTAACGAACCATAATAAGAAGATAATTAATGAAGAATTAAACAACAATGAACCTAGTATGGAGTCCTGCGGTATACCATGCGAGAGAGTGTGAGAACTAGACAGTGTACCATATCCTTGACTACCCATTGAAAAAAAAACTGTCAATGATGGCGACGATACAGGTACTAAAGTTAAAAAATATATGAAGTTTCTATCAGTAAGTAAGTAAGGAGTGTGCAGAATTTCCGAAAGTTTTAGAGGGTTTTTGTAAAAAAGACTTTGTATGAGGTGATCATGATTGAGGCTCTTATGCCATATTGCTAGTATTTTTGAAGGGACAAGAACCTGATTGCATGCATTAACAAGTTATTTTCTTCGACATTATATTTTCTAAAACATTGCGGAAAAAAACAATAGACTTTTTGACTGAAAGTTAGTCAAAGATTAAGAAAAACATTTTCTTGGTATGGGCGCAAACGGTAGCAACTTTCCATGTTGAAACCCTATCTATCCTACAAACGACACGCATTTTACTCTGCTCCATGAACTCTTGGTAATTTTTTTTTTTTTTTATTTCCATCCCAGCTCTCACCTTGCGAACTATTATACTCCTCTATCTGAGACATCCTGTATACTTTTAATCTCTAATTTGAATTTGAATTTGGACAATTTTAGTGATTCAGTTGCGATATAATATTACAACGGTTTTACAAGGATCACTAGTTGTTGTAAATTCTTATAATATTTTTACATCATTTTACACTTTTACATTTAAGATTAACTATCCAAAATGAGAAATATAAAAAAAAACAAAATTATGGAACGAACTGGAAGGAAATGCATCGGATTTCCTTTTCTTCTTCATTCCATGGAATCTATCTATGTAAACAGTTCTAGATGCGCTTTAATTACAACTTATTAAATTTTTGCCCCAAAAAAACGTTGATCTTTTTAATTCCATTAGTTGTGTCTCTCGGTCTTGTTAAAAGCTTTTAAAGCCACCTGCCCCCACTTTCACCATCGGCATCGACTCTTACATAAAAGTAAAACTTTTCTCGCATAACCACAATTGTTGTTTGAATACTTTTCATGAATTGCTCATTTTCTTAAGTGGCTACCAAAAAGTAATTTTGCAGAAAGCTTTTCCTTAAAAACATTTTCTCTTATAGACAGACAACAAAAGTATAACAAACATTAAAAGTTCGCGGCACTTAGATGTCCTCTGAAATTAAAGTTCAACTCCCTCCATCCTTCCCTAAACATTTGCTTCTATGCAGATAGAATTGCTAAATAAAAATTTTCAATTGGATAACTATGCAAAAGAAGTGCTGTGTACCATTGTGTAGAACAAGAATAACAACAACAACAACAACAACAACAACATCTTGTACAATACAACTACAATGATGTTCGTGCTGTAATAAGACAACCCATATTCTTATGGAAGAAAGATAGACTGGTAAAGCAGGTGTACTCACAACCATCTTCTTTCAGTGTGGTTGGGGCAAAGTTTATATCGTTTCTGCAGTAATTATGCAATTTCTGTGCAGAAAGTGAATCACGAAAGCTCTCCATATTTCTCAATTATTATGAACATTTTCTGACGGGCAGGACATTAAAGTACTTCTTGAAAGTAATTTTATTACGTGACATTTTTAATTCAAATCTACTTAGTTTTATGGGGGAGGCAATAAGTTGATTAATTACTTTTTTTATGTTTTATAGGATTAAGAATAAGTTCGAATACCTGAGAACATTTAGTTTTTTTATTAGTTACATGTACCACTATTGATTCAAATAGATTTTAACAGGCGTCCATTTAACTTCCATAAACTTTTATTTCGATAATTTCTAGCACTCTATAAAACAAATCATACGGCGACCACCCTTATTGATAATAAATCTACCGAACCCTATCGGAAAGGAGACGGAGGGAAAGACATTCTCTAAGAGAATACTTGAAGTATCGTTAAAAGTCGTCTCTCCTCTGAACCATTTCTGATATAGATCCACGTATATTACAATTTCTTCAACACCCCCCCCCCCCCCTTTCCTTCTTTATAATGCAATTTCAGAGTCAATGAAAGTCGAAAATTTATGAGCCAACATAATATCCTAGTTGTTTTCGAAAGGAGACTCATGTCCACGCTATCGTCGTTGCCACAGGGAAGGTATCCAATAACAATAAAATCAATGATATATGATTCTACTTCCCCATCCTCGTCTCCCCATTAAAATGAGCAATCGATTTGTGCTATTTAGATGTTAAATGAAATCATTCGTCTCACAACCAGAGGGAGTCTAGTCTATGGACTTGCAGTTATAGTGTTAGAATATTTGTTCAGAGCCGAAGATTAAATGTGATATTGTTGCTGGTCTTAAAAATACAAGAGAAATATTAACCTGTGTTTTAAAGATAAAATTGGATTATAATTGATATTGAATGGTATGTCCAGGTTTTTTTCTGGATAGTAGGCATGTATTCCCATACACAACTCGAATACAAGGAGATCATGTATATGTAGCTGTTACGTAACAGGTGAAAAATGTTGAGTATCATGAGCCGTCGCGTTAGGGGTTTTTGAAAGGCTCGGTTCGACTTTATTGTTTCGTCTTTCTCATTGATGTTCGGTAAATGTAGCACGATTCGTTTATTTTGGTTTGACTTGTCAACACATGTGGACTTTCATACAAAATTCAACAGGCCTGTTGCTTGCCTCTCCCTAATTGATGTCTTTCAGTTAGGTTGTCTTATGTTTGACAGCTTAAGGTAAGTTTACACATTGCAACTTCTGCTGTAGCGCAACACAAAAAGCTGCCCTACTCGAGGGTTGTAATTAGAGCTGAACATTGGATTATTAGCAAAATGGGTGTTCCGTTCGCAAAACATTATGGGGTTCCTCAAAGATGGAATTGTCAGGCCTTTGCTGTACAAAATTCTAAAATATTTTAGAATAAGGGGCTTTGCGTTTAAGCCATGTACTTCGCTTATGGAAATATTAAGTATTTTCTGAATATTTTACGGTAGGAAATGTGTAATAAAAAATATATTGTAATTTGCCGTTTTATCAAAAATTCCAATTTTTGCGTAGGGTAACCTAATCACTCTGAAAGAAAGAGAGAGAAACAACCAACACAGAACTGGAATTGAAGAAAACTGAGTATCTATTAACTGTAATAATTCCCGTAATTCTCCATGTATGAGAATTTCCCGTATTAGTGAAATAATGGGAAATTTATTTATTTGTTTTTTTTTTTCATACTTCCAGTTAAATTCTGTTATGGATATACGTCTTGTAACCCGATATCACGGTCTTTCAGGCATAAGTAAAGTCTATCTTGAGAGATTCTTAGCGAATAGTTAACTTGTTGCCAAAACCTTGGTAAGACCGTTCATAGCAACATCTAAATTGATTTAGGAATATAAAACCACCCTGAACTCATTTTTAAAATTACGGAAAATATTTTTTGGGAAAAATTGATTTTCGGAAAATTATTTGAAAATTCTTATTAGCAATTAGAGGAAATGTCGATGGAAGAATTGACTCAAAATTAGTTTTTCATATACCAAGTGCCACGGGTTATTACTCACCGAGACGTTTCAAAGAAGTATATCTACCCATGTATCAGTGGTGTAGGAAAGAAAAATGAAATCGTAATTTTTGAGTATTGACTGAAAAGCAGTGTCATGTTAAAGGTCTCTCAAATCTCTTAGAAAATTCAGTAGAAATGCAATAAGCTTGCATTCTATTTTCAAGATTGACCAAAAAATATACACACCAACTTCAGTCAAAAGTAAGAAGCTTATAGAAATGAGCCTGTATATATCTAATTATTATTTCCCAACAACAAACTTGATATACGTAATTAACTTCTCCCTTGTTTTTCATTCTTATTTTGATTATTTTTTATATTATTACGGGGGGGGGGGAGTCCGCTGGCATACCCGGCGATAATATAGATGACTAGATGGGTGAGGGGGGGGGGGGGGTTGAAACGGGTGGGGTGGTTAGAGATCCATAATATCTAGCTATCATCTGAATCGATCGCGCGATTTCGTACTCTAGGATATATGTGGGAGTGTGTAGCTCTCTCCGTCGACGCGTTCTCAGGCAATGCCCAAATATATAGTAGAAACGAAACTTTTGTATGGCAACCCTATGAAGGAGTTGATCGATTGGTCCAATTTTCATGCTTAAATTTCTTTTCTGTTAAAAGTTTTTGTACAAAATTTCAGCGCTCTACGTCGACGCATGAGGCAGTGCCAAAAATATAGTGAAAAACTAAAGTTTTGTATGGCAACACCAAAAAAACGTTGCCCAATTTGCTCCATTTTTGAACTTTTATTTGCAATTTTTATCAAAACGCCGCATACAAAATTTCAGCCCTCCAAGTCGACGAGACGTCTTCTCAGGCAGCTTCCAAGTATATAATGAAAAACCAAAGCTTTGTATTTCTACACAAAGAAGAGTTAACCAGAGTTAGTCCATTTTTGAAATTTTATTTACCATTTCTATGAAAACACCATGTGCCGAATTTCAAGTCTCCACGTCGACGCGTTCTCAGGAAGTGACCAAATATACAGTTAAAAACGAAATTTTTGAAGGGCAACCCTACGAAGAAGTTGCCCGATTGGTCCCATTTTCGAACTTAAATTTGCCTTTATTTTTAAAAAAGGGCCGTGAAAAAAATTTCAACTCTCTACGTCAACGCTGGAGGCAGTGTCCAAATATATAGTGAAAACAAAAGTTTTGTATGGCAACACCAAAAAGGAGTCGCCCGATTGGTCCCATTGTTGAACTTGAATTTACATTTTTTTAAAAACGCCAAGTATAAAATTTCAGCTCACCACTTCGACGTGTTCTCAGGCAGTTTCCAAATATATAGGGAAAAAACCCAAATTTTTTACGGCAACACAAGAAGAGGTTGCCGATTCCAATTTTTCTTTCCCTGAAAACCTTTTTCAAACTATTACAAACGTAAAAAAAATTAGCCAAATCTGTCCAGCCGTTCTCAAGGGATACGATTACCAACGAACAGCATTTCCATTTTATTTGTATAGATTTTTGATTCTGTTTTTAATTACATATTATTATTATTTCCAACATATTATTAATTTATGCATATCATCCAAGATCTCTAGTATCTTATAAAAAATATACTTGTGTTCCCGAATAATTCAATAAGTTATTATTTCTATTATTATAAAAAATAATACCAAAAGAATTTACTTTCTTGGTTGCAAATAACAATAAAGCCAAAACAAATATTTGAATACACATCAGGTCGTGTCTTTTCAATAATCAATTGGATGGAGTCTGTGGAGTGCACTTAAAAAAAACTCCAAAATATACATCACAAAATTCCTAAAAAAAAAAAACAAACAAAAAACAAAACGCAATATTAAATGAAATTAAAGCTTTCCCAAAGGAAATGACCTCCTCTGGAGATATAATCAATTTACGCTTTCCTCAAAAAAAAAAAAAAAGAAAAAAATAATTAATAAGTACTAAAGAGAGAAGAGAAGAAAAGCTCTTGGGGGTCTTTCGCCTCCTTCCATTGTTCTGATGGATAATATGAAGGACGAAAATATCAAATAAAATTCATTATTTCATTTCCGCGATCATTTTTACCACAAAATATAGAACTAATCCCATAAGAAAGCAATTTGTGCGTGGCTATTTTTTCTCTTCTATAAAAACCACTTAGAAATAAAGAAGTGTAGAGAAATGTTACGCAGAAAGATAAAATGAAGACGACTAGAGACAAGTTTTCACACGTCAGTCGTTTTCTCTGCACCAATTGTTTTGTTTTGTTGTTATTTTTTTTTTACTCTATTTATGGCACTTTAATAGCAGCAACTGGTGGAAACAGAGAAATATTTGCGGAAATTACATTTTTGAGGGTGAAGAGAAATGATGAAATGCCTTCCTCTTTCCTTCCTTTATTTCTTCCTGTAGTATACACATAGTACTAACTTTTGCCTTTATCCAACCAATACTCCGTTTTTGACCCCAACAAATCCATTCGAAAACCGAAATTGGTTGTCCTCGTTTTGAAAGTAATTTTGAAGGGTGAATAGAAGCTATTACAGCCACCCCCCAGGCTATGTCAGTTTAATGTCGAATTGGAGGAGGAGGAGGATGAGAAGCAGCAGCAGCAGCAGCAACAAGCGCTTTTAATTAATTACCTTATTTCGGTTCGAAATCCAGGAATTAGAACGGACATTTATGCGAAAGGGGATTGACTCTCCCTAAATGAAAGCAAAAAAAAAAAAAACAAAAAACTCCCATTTCATCGCAGATGTTTTAGAAAATCCCTGTGCGAATCTTTAGTGCATTACCTTTAACCATCACTTTATATTGCTTTAAGGAAACTTTTCAAAAAAAGGAAGATATGAGTGTGGGAGGGACTAAGTGGACACCTGCAAGCTAAGGGTTCAAGTATTTGAAATTCATTGTGTTTTCAAAATATGCAGGTGAGTGAAGGTAGTAGTATGTACTTAAACATAAGAAAACATACACATTTTTTTTTTCTTGCTTTTTACAAGAGGTAAACCAACATAACGAGTTCGCCGCCTCTAGTCTTATGTTTGCGATAAAATAGTAGGTGGTGGGTGTGTGGACACAAGTCTTGTATATCTTGTTATTCATGTCCCTGATGGAGATGAGACACCATCGTTACTTTACTACTATGTATAGTCTGCCATAGCTTGACTTCCTAAGTGTGTATTTACATTCAGTCAAGGGATATCAAACAATGACTGTCTGGTTATAGAAGACAGTGGTAATCACGATTGGAGGTTAATTAAGTTTTCCTGACGTGATTGCGTCTGTATCTGTGTCACCATCGCTTTCTAGTAGAGATCATACCACTTTATATATTTTCTTCCCTTAAAAGGTTACATACATAGTAAGTAGTCACCCAACTCAAGTAGAAGTGACATTTTCTAATGACTTCAGTTCATGGAGATATCTTCATCACCAACCAGCACGACCGCCCTCATTTCTATACTCTTCAATGTACCTTATTAGGGGGAATAATACTGGTATTTATGTTAGTAGGTATGTTTCTGTTCCATGATTTAATTTGTTGCTTGAAGTAACCTCTTTACCTGGGGTACCATCGCAGTCGTATGTCTCCTATAAAGTATACCTACAGATATCCTATACATATGTAAACTGGTAGCTTTAGATTATTGGCGATAGCTTTTGTTAGTTAGTTAGTTTTGTTAATAGAAGAACTAGATTGGGTTAACCACCCTCGAATCCTGTTCCTTGTATTTGAGCAGAATCTTAATTTGTGACACGAGTGGATTAGATTGCTCTATCCCACAGGGTGTACACTATGCAAGCTAATGAGTTTCTACTTTTGTGATTTATGAAAATGTGGATGTGGGTGAGAAGGTGGGTGGGCGGTTTGTTTCACTCTGCTAATGTATTTGAGGATATGAGGTTTTTTTTTGTTCGGCGAGGATTAGAAGTTTGAAAAAAATATGAAAGAAATGAGCAAAAGAATTATACGATTTTTTTTATAACTTACGAGTGTGCAGCAGGCAACTCGCAAATTTCGGTAGTAAGACTAATACAAAAGTTCGGCATGTATTTTGGGCTGTAGGAGTACAAACGGTTTGTATAAAAAGTAAGGAAAAAGGCATCTACAGGCGTGTATTCGCAGGGGGGGGGGAAGACACTAATTCATCATTGCGTGTGCTGTTAATACTTCAGACGTACCTCATGGCAGTATTCTTAGCATTGATTATGCTAAGTGATGCTAATCTGTGACAATCTGTGATAATCCTTTAAAAACAAACTTAGCTATTCTTTAACATCTGATGCTGCATCAACGGTCTTCCTTTAAATGTTCTTTCGTTGCGTAGAAGCACATTATTCAGACTTGACAATACTATGAATTTTTACTGTTATCTCAAGTTCTCGCCTTTCATTTGAGGATCATATTGATTCCATTGCTAATACAGCCACCACCTTGACCCATGGCTTTGTTAAGAGGTGGTTGTATGAATTTGATGATTCTTTTATCATCAAAGGCTCATTATTGCACATTTGTTATATCCATCTCAGAACAGGCCCGAGCAGGAAGGCCCAGGGCCCCAGAGTCGAATAAAACAAAAATGTTAACGTTATTCTTCTTAACATACATCGACCTTAGAAAATGAACAAGCAGACTTAAAAGAAATATCTCAAATGAGTACGAAATTATTATGTAAAGAAAGTTCGTTACGTGTGAGCATACGTTTATCTTGCCATACGACAAACTGTCTTTTCTGCACAGGAACGGATTACCTTACTATATAGTACACAGACTGCATTATTTCTGACTCTATGTACAGCACAGAGAGTGAACTGAGCCTCATCTGCTTTATGGTCGATCTTAAATAGTTCTTCACTCGTTTTAGCCCTGCAAATATCCGTTCTGGCAAACAGTTTGAGCCTGTGTACACAACAACATCCGGAACACTATTTCCACATTTAGATAAATGTTCAAAAAGCCTTTTTTCAGGATGTACTTGTATGGCCCGATAAATGTTTTCCCAATGTATAACCTCAGCGGACGACAAATGAGCTCGCAGATAAAGAGACTTGTTTTCCAAAGTCTCTTCTAAATGTTCTATATATAAGGCTTTCAAGTTCCGTGCTCCCTTTGCGAATCTTGAGATTCCAAGCCGTGTAGTTTCATGAGAAAATCAAACTTTTAACTCAATTTCTCGTAAGCAGAATCATGTTCTTTTAGTTTTACAACCAACCTGTCGATAATGACGTTGAATACGGTAACCCTGAATCCGACTTCGATTTAGTTTCCTATCATTTCATCAATTGAGAATTGGCCGCCCTGCTCTGCCTATAAGGTAAATCCGCTCCTGTGTGGATGAACAATAAAGTGAATTCATTTTTTTTAATGTCCGGTTGTCGTATGTCCACCATGTATACAATTTCGGTCCTAGTAGACCTCACTACAAGGTTGGGCACCTCGCCAAATGCCTAGTTTGCCTACTAGAAGTTCGCTGTTGTCTTGGAATATGTTATCCCGATATTGGGGACCCCAATTTATATTTAATACACAATAATCGCATTAATGTATTCGCTGGTCTTTTCGCGGTCTTCCCTGCTATGATATTATAACACGTTTTTCTGCCTCGTTATCTCGAGAGACTTAACTAATTTTTCTGGATACACTGTACCTAATATTTCCAAAATTATCTTCAGTTTTGACATCCAGCGATTTTTGATAATACGCATCTAAACATTAGGAAGTTCCATTTTTGATGAGAATACACAGGTCATGCACAATATTTTTACTGAATACTGAATACCATGTTTTTGGCTGAACTCTTATCCTATCTCATATTATAGTCGCCTCAAGCCGTTTATAAGAGATTTTGAGCGAGATCAATGCAGCCAAATAATGTAAAAATTCTGGAAAATGCAGAGAATGAGAATGAGAGAGAGAGAGAGAAAGAACGAGAGAGGTGGTAGAGAGAGAGGAGAAAGAGAGAGAAGAGAGAGAAGAGAGAGAGGAGAGAGAGAGGAGAAAGAGAGAGGAGACAGAGAGGAGAAAGAGAGAGGAGACAGAGAGGAGACAGAGAGGAGACAGAGAGGAGTGAGAAGGGCGAGAGAGAGGAGTAAGAGAGGAGAGAGAGACAAAAATAGAGAAGATAGAGGTTGATTTTCGGCTAGAGTTATATATACTAGATCTCCGGGGTCCCTCACAATACAAACTCAAGTTAAAGGAAATACCGCCAGTGGTTTTCGAAAACTCCGAAAGCCCGAAACTTCCAGGAAAGCTCGAAACTTCCGGGAAACATCGAAGGTGCACAACACTAAAGAATCATCGGAAGCCTGAAAATTCCAGAAAAGACCCATATAAAATGGGTGGATTGTGTTGAGAGAGATCTTCGTATACTGTGAATTGCTGATTGGTGGGGATGTGTTCGAAACTCGAAACAGTGTAGCCCAGACGACTGAGACTGTCACAGCCACTAATGATAATGATTATCCAGCTCACTGTTACAATGCATTCAGTGCAAAAATCTGTATTAAAAAAAAAACCATTGTATAGCTTCTCCTCAAAGAACATTAACTAGACGCGCCGAAAAAATGACCTCAAAAGGTTGGCAATGTAAAGACATTCCCCATCTATAATTTTGCTACACTGCTATATACTCTACGCTATATGCATATACTCCGACTACCATCAGTTACATAAAGAAGCAATATCCTACATCCTACACATCCTATGTATGTATACATAAAAATGTATACCAACATTATTGGCTAACTAAAAGAGATCCTTGGGCTGAAAAACGATTTTGAAAACGTTCCAACATTTATATAGTACAAAAATAGGACAATAAATAACGTTTTCCATCCAGTTGGTGACAATCCTGAGACTTTTCTGCTGCTAATTTCTGAGTTATATTCGGTCGTATCTACAGTATACAGTAGTAGGGGGTTAGAAGAGGAAATATTCTACTTTTTTTACTTGATATACATCTCTACATATACATCTTTATAATTATATATTGTTGTAGGGCACCAAGTCTCTGTTCGAAAGTGTAGAGCCACAGTAAATCCCAGACCACTTTGCAGCCATACAACAATTATTTAGAACAATAGCAAAAAGGGAAATAAACAAAAAAATAATGCACAAAAATAAAAAATTACTTTGATGGTAGGAGAGCGCTTTGTGGAAAGGCAGTTTGCGTGACCAGACAGTAAGACTAGACACATGTCTCGCTTTCATATAGGTTCTTACAACACTGTGCTGTGCCCTGCCCAAGCCAAGCATTACATATTGCTGCTGTTGCTGCTGCTGCATCGCAACAGTATTTATACGGCAGCAAAAATAAGGAAGGAGCTTTCCTGGCATATAACAAATTCCCCCGGGGTGAAAGTGGAAGCACCATTAAGAAGCTCCCCACCGAAAATCCAATATTAGCGGCAAAACAGTCGAAAGTTATAATTTACGTGAATTTATTAGATTTCACCACGAAGACGGTTGGATTGGTAGAACAAAAACGGAGACTATGGCACGGTCTCGGAAGGTTCCTATATAGGGTCGGTAGTACGTGTATACTGTAGATAGGTAGGTTCCCCCCTCTCTTTATACGATATGTGCCAAGTATTTTATAGAAAGTTGCATATGCCTTGTATTCTTGGGGGATTTGTTGTATTGCAAGGCGGGGAACGAAACCATAGTGAAGCAGTTGGCAGTTGGTGGAAAAGGGGGGGGGGCGGATTGATTGCATGGGAACTTTCACAGAACAGAAAGTTAAGGCTGCCACTTGACTGTTAAGTTCCTTATTGAAATAGGATACAGATACTACAGATATGGATACGGACAAAGGAGGCAACGTCCTATTGATTATATATTTTACCATGACGTGATTACTTGCGGGTAGGAACGATAAGGAGAATGAGAATGAAATCAAAAGAGCGCTAACACTTGCGGGTAAAATAGTTTCTAGATTTTCGAGGATTATGCAGTTTTGTATGCAGATGCACATTGGATTTGGTTTTTTTTTTTTTACTATTGATTTAACTTTCTGTTTTTTTTTCAGGAATTTTTATTTTTACATCTTTTTTTTCCAGTGAATTATTTTTAAAAGAAAAATGTTGCAGAGAAAAATAAAAGAGAAATGTTTTAAATAGATCAAATAAATAAAAATGGAATGCATGTGTCAATTTCTAAGCGACTTTCTTTTTATTTTTACTGTTGATTTGTATAAACATTCTACTTCCTATGAATGAAGTAAAATGGCGAAACATGATATGGCGGCTCCATCCGTTTTAAAAGTGTTGTTTCGAGCATTTATTTTCTGCATAATATTGTGGCGCGGTGTCTTGAGCACATATTATATGTATATAGAGCCCATATAAATGGGATCATCTTACAATATCTATTTACATTTTGTGACCAAGTTTATATTCTCTTAGTGAACAGTAGTGTGTTGTGGTTTACTATATTCATTGGCATCTGGTAGGTAGGTACTTTCATATTTCAGCAAACGATTGTTGCGGGAAGAAGTTATTTGTTTTCTAAAATATATATATAGGTATACAGAAATTTTTGAACATCAAGCAGTAAATGAAGTTTTAAGCTAATCTTTGTAAGTATACACATATTTCCTTCTTTAATCTGCTTAGTATAGATTTGCATAGTATTGATATGAAAACGATAATGGCCAATCAAAGGCCAGTTCAATTCAATGGTTCATCCTTAGCAATATACTTATGTATAACTAACAGTCAGTATTACTTTTTCATTCTGTCTCATCTCTGAAATATTCCATTTAAAGAAAATAAAAAATGTATATTAAACTAAATGTAAATGTTGTCGTGCTAAGGGCAGACATAATATCCAATATGCCCTAAATACTCCAGGAAAATGCCCTATTTATGAACTGCTTTACTCTGACAAAGGGGGACTCGATCGGAGTCGATCTGATTTTTCCCGCCTTACTCGTGGGTCCAAAAATCAAATACAATAAAAATATAATCGCTATCGTTCTAGAAAACAATCCAGAACTAGGTAAAGAACAGTCAGTCCCTCCTGGTTTTGTTTTCGGCCAAATAAAAGAAGATTAGTTAAAGAGACGACTTTTCTCATTTTAGAATAATCACGTTGAAATTTAAGCATGGCAGCATGACAAAACCATCCGATGACAATGTTATGGAAACGGATACTGTACTTGGTACTTTGTAAACAGAGAATCATTTTTCACAAGCTAAGCTGTCTAATGTGGGTCTAAAAATTACTGTTGTCGTAAGCCTACCTGTTGGTAAGGCAATGCAGCTGACGCCTTATCTGTGCCGTCTCTTTTAAGTGACAACCAGTTTACGGTTTCTTACCATGCCATATTAGCGGATTCCAGGGAAGACCTTAGAAAGGAGATCGCTCCAATTTCAACGACCTTGGGGATAAAAGGTGCGAACTTCTCGACGACACATACTCGACGACACATACTCGACGGACGATGCCTCATTGCGAATATTTTAATCTCTATTCAATTTCCATTGCAGTACGACATCACCCGTTAACTTAACAGTACGTCCTTTGAACAAATACAGTGCAGACATATCTCTCGTTCAGAAAGCATTATATGCTCAACGATACGATATAATCACTAAATATAGGATAAGATTCGTCAATTATACTTTACTATACTCACGCGGTCCAGGTAGGTGAAGAACCTGGAAAAACTTCAATCTTAATAATAATCTCTAGATTCCTCAGTTTACTTTCAAGGACGCAAGCATGATTTTATAAAAGAGGTCGGCAGAAGAAAGGTTAAAGAGAATAATTTCTGTTGATTCAGACCAACCACCAGCCAGAGCCAGTGACACCCTTACATTGTGTTAAGGAACCTACATTCATAAAATACAATCGTAAAGTGGTGCTAGACCCAATTCTCTCAAAAACGTTTGAAAACCGTTGTAACGTTAGACCTGGTTAGACTGAATTTTATGAACAGAACGAGAATACTATAGATTTTATCTGTGAATATTGTAAAAAATAATTGAAGCAAGACAACCTCAACTGAATAAAAAAAAAAAAAACATATATGTACTCTAACTAGCCAACTTTTGCCTACATGTCCTTATGCCTAAAAGTTTGTTCTAATGGTAAACAAGCTTTCATAGAGAGAAAACTGTATGCAAACACACAATCCAACTTAGGTAGGATACCAATTTGCCACTACTCACAATCATCATCATTATCATCATCATCATCTCCGCAGCTATCCTTTTTTGCATATAATATTCAGATTCCAGGATTACTAACCCTGGTCTGCCTGGTATAAATATGTTTGTATAGGTATTCAGGCGTACTCCTAATAACGCGGCGAATATAACGAAGGAAGGACTCATAAATTTTCTAAATGGAGCCATCGTATACAATTTTCATCCTCTGCAAGAGAGAAAACTCTTGCGAATGGTTGTGATGACATTATGTTTTTCAACTCACGAGTCACGAAGGACCCTTTATTTTAATGGGCGTCCAAAACTGCTCCTAGGGTTGTTTGGGAAGGCTAAAAAGCTGACATAAGAATGAAGTATCGTCGGAGTTTCAGAGTTTTTCTCTTTTTCCTATTAATATTGAGACATTCCAGGAAATATAAATGTTTGGATATAATTTGCATTTTCCGGGTCTTAATTACTTGTAAATGTGTGCACCAAATTTACACTTGACTTGATGAAGACTATATATATATATATATATATATATATACGTGTGTCAGTGTGTAGTGGAATATGTGCAGCAATTACGAAATGAAAAAAAAACTACAAACAGAACAAAATTTATTCTATGAAATTTTGGGGTTTCATTTATAAAATGGATTGGGTCATGAGTGGAATGGAATGTCACCCTTGTAATAAAACTTGGTGTGATGATTTTTTTTTCCTGTTCTTATGGGGTGACATTAAATACCATTTTCATGGTATTTTCAATGAAAATGCAATTTTCCGTGAGAGCACGACAGTCCCAAAAAGGATTAATACGATACTCGGCGATTTAATTCATTCGAGTTCATTACGTGTGCATATATAAACAACGGAGGGGGTGGGGTTTGAAATTCACAAAAGTATTTTTTCAATTGCATTTTTAATGTTATTTAAAACCTGTGAGCGTATATATGCCTATATATATAGCAATGAGTGTATGCTAAAATGCACATGAATACCTATAACAGCGCCATATATAATGAGCATACATATGTATGTACAATTGTACATTCATATATACCATGTACGTATAACACATGTGGTTCTGGCAGACCAAAAAGGATTACAAAAGTATTTTGTAACCGGAATGTGGATTAGTTCAGCTTTACTTTTAGCTATATATTCGAAATGCGATAGGAGGTCAACCATGTGGAAGTAGCAGCTTGGAGTGTGATAAGCTCGAAAATGTGATACGTGTCAACTTTTCAGACAGATACAGAGAGAGTAGGAGAGTAGAAGAGGATGACTGAAATTGTCAGATAATAATAAAGGAGACAGCCAAAGGATATATGATGAATGGTTTACGAACTGAAATGGATTTAACTAGTTTATGATCCATTCGTGTTTGATTTATTAAAGATTATTAATTTTGTGACATTATCTTAGGAGCTTGTTTTTTTTTTTTTAAATGTATACCAAAACTGGTTTGAAAGAGCTTAAAACTTTTGACGACCTTTGTCCCTGTACTTCTCTCTCTCCACCAAATTTATGAATTTACAAAATCAAAAATTTCAGGTTTTTATTTAAGTAGAGATTAAATAAAAAAAAGTAGAGGAGGATTTTCGAAAAAATCAAAAACTTGAGAAAAACTCAAAGCATTACAGTTTCAAATTACCTCTTACAACACTGTACCCAAAATAGAAACTTTTGTGTATTTTTGCAACTTTTCGTCGAAAATAACTTAAAAAGTTTATTAAAAAAACATGGCTAACCTCCATTTATTGGCAATTTTTACTAGACGTAGATGAAGAAAAGTTGAAAATACACAGAAGTTGAATTCTGGGTGCAGGTCGTGGCACATGAAATGTTATTGAATTGTTTTCCCACAAAAAAATGATCTAAATGTTTGAAGAAGTGGTAGTCGGTTGGCGACAAGTCCGGTGAGTAAAGTGGATGAGAAAGAATTTCATGCTGCAACACGAGTAATTTTTGGATCGTAATTCTTGCCGTATGATTATCTCGTTTGTCCAATCTAGGCTGCTTAATGCTTAGTTTTTGGTGCCTTTCTTTCAGTTGAGTGCATTATTTCTCAGCGTTGATAGTTTCACCACTGTTTAAGAAAGAATACTGGACAATTCCAACAGCAGACCGCCATTATCTTCCTCGGATGAAGATTCCGCTTGGGCATGTGCTTTTGTGTCCCGTGAGCATCTAAGCATTGTGCAGTTCGACGGCGATTATCATACAGAATCCACTTTTCATCACATGTCATTATTCGGTGCAGAAACGGCTCTGTTTTGTTTTGGGAGAGCAGAGTAGGTAGTTAAAGAGAACAAAAGTAAAAAGTTTATTAAATTTGAGAAGAATTTTTTGCGGGAAGGTGACTATCTAATATTTGCTTAGCCCATCATTTAGAGAATTCAGAGCTTATAATAACACACTTTTATCCTCCCAAATGTCTGCCACTAACGGAAACAGTTTTCTCTTATATCGACACCACCCTGTAGAATAATTGACTTCTTACTCAGGACACGACATCATGTATTAGAAGATGTTCGAAGGTTTAGCGGAGTCGGATATTGGAATTGATCACCTCTTGCTTTTATGCGTGAGGATCGCAAAAGAAACATGCAGAGAGATCACGTTTTTAAGAAGGCGTATGTTCATATGAACGTAGATGATTTGCCGTAAAATAAAAATAAAAAATAAACTTCGTATTTGACTACATAACTGTTCCAGATAACGATAGTCTATAAATGGGGATGAGTTCTAAGAGAAGAAGCCCTGCTATGTATGTATATAAAAGGACCGATAGTAAAAGTTATACATGAGGACAATAGAAAACGGAAGTGTTCTGAGGAAAACCATTAACTTCACCCAGAGATCCACAGATAGAACATAAAATCTAAATGGAAAAAGGATACGCCCACGGTATAAACACTACAAATGTGCCTACTGATCTTTTTGACATTTAGGTGGTGACGTTACTATGGCTAGCTTTACATGAAGAAAAAAGTAAAAAAGAACAAACAAAAACAATCAAGATTCACAGGAATTGTATATACATACATAGTGAAAAAAGTAGGCAGATAACGGAACTCAAATAACACAGTTGCTCTATCTAATAACAAAAACTTTTTTCTGGAGTTCTAAATGATGAGGAGCAACTACTGTTCAAATGGATGCATAATTCTTTACCCATTGTAAGATTTCCTGACAGGTTTTCAGAGTTCGACAAGGATATCTAAACTATCAAACCTTTTTCTTATTGATATCAACAATATTATGATGTACACTCGATGACAACTGACATGGATCACAAAGGGAATTGTTTGGTCGCCGTGATCTAGAAAATGCTGGCCAAGAGACTTCAGTACTTGGACCATACCATATGAATTTGAGAGTAATACAACTACTGTGTGACTGAACCCCTTGAATTGGATTGGATTTAAATGAGGTTGAGATGCGGACTGGATCCCTTGAACGTAGGCCAGAACTAGGCCCATTATTCACTCTTCAGGCTTGTGAGCTTATAAATCCCAACGGGACGCTCGAAATGAGTCATCGTTTCAGATTCTTCTCCGCATCTTCTGTATACCAGATCGTCAACAAACCCCCATCCGGTGTAGGTGACTCCTGAAACGAGAGCCCAGTGAGAATTGACAGTAGAGTTGTCAGAGTTGGCTTGTTTATTACTAATAACTTTTTCGTTTCGTTTGGGTTAGATCAAACCCACAGCTCCTTTGTAGTTCTACCTGCAGGGTAATCTAACAGACTGAACCCTTTAAAAACAAGTAAAAAAACTAGAATTGGTCTAAGATCAATTCTTATGATACCCTAGATGAATACCCGTATTTAATTTCGTATGGTCACTATTAGTGCAACTTGATCGTTGAAGTGGTTTTTCATACATATTTCTAGAACGGTTCGTCGGACAGTAAAAATGGTTATAACCAATAAGATTTCATATTCTGAAGAACTTTTCAGTACAACAAAAACATCTAAGAGTCATCGTTTTAACAGTATACGTAAAAAACCTAAATTTTTATATGGCAACACCAAGAAGAGATTGCTTGATTTAATCAAGTTTTGAAATTGTATTTACTATTTTTATAAAAATGCCGCGTACAATATTTTAGCTTTCTACGTTCTCGCATTCTCAGACAGTGTCCAAATACATATATAATGAAATATAAAATTTTTGAATGGCAACCTCACGAAGGAGTTACCCGATTTGTCCATTTTCGTAATTACTTTTCCTTTTCTTTTAAAAGCCGTGTGCAAAATTTCAGCTTTCTAAGCACACGCGTTCTCCAATTATCGTGTGGACCGACAGACGGAGACGGACGGACATGCAAAAATCAAAATAACTTTTAATATGATGCGTAGGTGTCCAATCCATTTTGCTCTACCATAATTATTTTTGCGTGTTACAAACTGAAAGACAAACTTAGTATGTATATTCTATAGATATCATTTATGGTATAAAAATGCGAATTAAGACAAACAGTTCATTTGAAACTTATATGTATGTATGTGAGAATCGGGAAATACCCGAACTCCGAAACTTTGATTTATTTTTCTAGATAGGTCATCAAAGATTTATTTATTTATTTATATTTTTTACTTTGCTATTGTTGGAGGAGCCTTGATCTCACATGTATACGACTAATCCATGTACACTCTAAATCACTGCTGTCATCTCGTCCAGTAAGAAATTCCAATGAAATATATATATATAAAAATAAACTCCTGCTGTTGTTCTCCAATGTTAAATCACTACTGCCCCAAGATTGTGGATTTTTAAAGGACGCACAATTTATACAATGAGTAAATATGTGTGCGCACAGAATCTTAAAAATACACTGGCGAAACTGAGCGTCATATAAAAAACCTTAAGCAGTTTCAACAATATTGTGCTATGTCGAATAGGATTTATGCCACGTAGTATGGCATTTAATGAATAGTATCGGAAAAAGAACAGAACCTTGAGGTAGGCCGATATACACATGCAATTACGTATGGAAATATGTGGTAGGATATCGTGTCGGCCAAAGCAAAATTTATCATTATATGTATGTACATTACTTCAATAAAGCTTCAAATATTGCTTTAAATCAATGCTTATCATCAATGGGCAAAAAACGAACAGGCGATGAGTATTTCACGGGTAGCATTTACGTTAAATCCAGTGAAATTACGAAAAGTGAAAAGACGACTAAATGTGCCCCGCAAATTATATTTTCGTGAGCAGATTAAAATCTGGTGAGTGGTTTAGTCTGAGATTACATGAATTATTGTAGAATTACTATGGATAAAAATAAAAAAATGTTCAACCAATGTTGAATTCTTTGATTTTCCAACGATATACCTACGTAACTTACAAATTTATTGATCACTTATTCAATATTATAATTTTTGATTTTTTTCAATCAAAGCACGAAAAGAGCATTCCTTGATTATACTTAATTCATTCCGCATGGCTATTAACCAATGTGTCAGTACTTCAACCTGTATATACTAATGGTATCAAGCTCAAGGATGTCGACGAAAATCGTTAATCGCAACGTCAAGGAGACAATATAAATCGATTTTCTTTCTTCCTCATTTCACCTACCTACCTAATCGTTGGATCTCCTTATTTTATAAATGAGAATGCTTGTGGGAACGATGACTCATTTGATTTTTGGCGCCACAAGGCTTTCCGTTTATACCATAGCTTACCAACGTATTGTAAGGTTTGAAAATTACTGCCTGCCTGCATCCCCCCTTCAAGACAATTGAAACTCCGCATTATCTTACCATGTAGAACGACATACAAACATACATACACGTACATAAATAAACCACTTTGAGTAACATTTGCTAATTGAATCAAGTCACGCGAAATTTTTTAATTCTCTTTTTTTCTTTTTTGTTACCGTTGAAAAATAATTTTCTGAATACTGAAAACAAACTTTTCCAAGGGCATAATATGATGCCAACGATAAACTATTTTTGTATTCTAGTATAAAGTGGTTTTTGATTTAATCTAGTTTTTTTCATTTCTTTTTTTCTTCTTTTTTTATAATTAAAATACAAACTGTGAAAGGAATATACAAAGGAAGTGCAATTTTTTTAAGATCCTCGTGAAACCTCAAAGGCTGGAACAACATCGACGAATGAATTCCACTATCAGGGGAATAATTTGACACCAACCTGGGGTCACCGTTTCTAGTGTATCCGGATAAAATTTATTACCATTAGATAGCTTAAATAGTTGACAAATTGGTTTTGCCAAAGTGTGAGAGCGAGGTTGATGCTGTTTCTCCGAGCACCATTTTGACTTATAATTATAAATCGTCTTACTGAATACCCAGAAAATTTTAGGATTGTCTTTAAGTGCGTTTTCGGTATAACTAACATACATAGTAAAGATTTTTTCACTAAGTGAGTGGCAATATTTTGTGCCACAAAGCTTAAGTATTTTTCGATAATATTAGGGAAAGATCCACCTTGGAAAACGTAGATTAGGCTTTCATCCTTAAAATGCAGGTATGTTTTTTTCCTTAAAATTTAGGGAATTTTCAAATTTTTGTGTTTTTTTTTTAGAGCTTGAAACTTTTATGACTTTCAAAAAAGTCTCTAGAATATGACTTTTATTCCATAAGAATTAAACAAAATTATAAAAATTAAGAGTTTTCAAATAATAAAAATTCGCAATAACCATTATTTTTAACTGTTATACAAAAAGCACTTTTTGATAGTATTTGGAGACTTTTATTTCAAAAAAGTCTTTTTAAGAGTCTTTTGAGACTTTGATTTTATAAAAATCATTTAAAAGTTTTTGAGACTTTTATTTTATAAAAATATTTTTAAAAGTCTTTCTTTATGTTTATTATTTAAATATTTACAGTATTTACGGTCTGATTTAAAAAAAAAAGCCTCTCCCGCTGTTTATGATAATATTTCAATCGATTTTATCCATACGAGCATTCATATAGGGTCTCATAAGTATTGGTCTTTTAGACTAATTCTAGCCTTTTACTTGTTTTTATTTAATTTAACTTTTTTATTATTATTTTTATTTCCTTTTAATTAAAAGAAAAGCCATCCTGGGATTCGAACGCGTTACAGACAAACAGAGTCTGGACTTTTCTTAAGTTTATATGATATAAACGAATTATGTTATGTATGTATATGGATCAAATCGATTAAAATGTTATAACCAGCGGGAGAGGTTTTTTTCCATTAGACCGTAAAAACTTTATATATTTAAATAAAATGATTTTTATAAAATAAAAGTCTCAAAAGACTTTAAAAATGAATTTTATAAAATAAAAGTCTCAAAAGACTTTAAAAATGAATTTTATAAAATAAAAGTCTCAAAAGACTTTAAAAATGAATTTTATAAAATAAAAGTCTCAAAAGACTCTTAAAAAGACTTTTATAAAATAAAAGTCTCGAAATACAATAAAAATTTACTCCTAACTTTTACTTTTAAAAATAAAAGTTAAAAGTATTATTAAAATATATTTTTTAAATATAAAAGTTTCCAGTCGGACCACACTTAAAAAAAGACTTAATGGAGAGTTACTTTCACGCTCTGGTTTTTTCCCTAAAACTGTAGAGAATAGGTAATACTACACGACTACACCTTTAAAAAAAAATATGAATTAGCTGAATAGCTAATTTATTATGTGCCATAAACTACCATATGTTTTTTTCATTAAAACATCAGTAGTATTCCAGCAAATATTTGGATGAAAAACTTCAGAACGATATGTGGATGATATTGCCAAAGTATGTTCCACGCTAAATTAAAGCGAATACGGAGAAATGATTTCTTCCTTGTCTTGCGTTGACGAAATTATAAAGAATTTTGTTTTCTGATTTTAAATGTGAAGGCAATAAGACAAAAGTTTTGCTAATTTGTCATCTCTACGATACACGAATTTCCTCCAACGCCTCGTTAAACTCTATGACAATAATTAATTTGTGAGTTCACTTGTGATTTTAATTCCACCAATTCATATTAAAAAAAAAAAAAAATGAATATAAGTATACCTACTATAAAGAAATGTCTTTTTTATTCCCTTACTACCTACAAATTCTAAAGGATTTATTTGGAGGATTCTAGAACGATTTCTATTGCCGATAAAAAAGCAAGTCATCTTTGAAGAAACAAATGTGTTTCTTATATGTACACGATATGAAAATAAATCGCCCGGAAGGGACGTAGAAGATACGCACTCGTTTCTTCAAGATGTTTTGCCTTCGGAGTAATCTTATACCCTAGACACACAGCACGAACTAATGAATCATTTGTACTAACTATTCATTAAAATGCTGTGTGTCAAATAGTATATGTCATTATAGCTCGAAAATCAGATGATAATGAAGTGCATTAATGAAGTGTTTTCCTCCTTCATTATAGCTATAATGAGGAAAAATGTGCTAGATTTGACATATAATGTAAATCTGGAGCTCCGCTGTGCATCTGCCGATTTGAAAAATAAGAAGAAGAAATGCAAAGAAATGCAAAGCACAAATTATATTATTAATATTTTTTTTAATATAATGTTTTTCTCATTTGTTAATTGTTAAATTCGAAAATAAAATAAATGAAAACAAAGTTTATCGCGTTAATTCGATTCATATTGCTTCTTTAAGGTGATAAGTTTATCAAAACCAGTTTGACACCTCAACTTAATTAAAGAAATGGCTGTGTGTCCGCAGTTTATAATGAATCATTATAGACTAATGAGTCGTTAGTTATTTCTTCATTAAGAGTGCTGTGTGTCTAAGGCATTATCTCCAGTTGGAAGTTAAGAATGCAATACGAATATGATTATCATCCACGAGATATTTTATCGTCCAGGTAATAAGAGTGTGAATCTTCTGCGTTTCGTATTGTTTGCTGGGATGGAAGTTAGTGCTGGGACGCTGGGCATGCCCAAACAAAATAGTGAAAAACAATATCTGACTAGTTTTCAAAAACAATATGTGAATTATATTAATGAAAATATATTTGTAAGTGTTCCATAAAAAATGTAGAATAATACCTAATTTATTGAATGTTCTCTTCCTTATAACGGAGAAAGTTTAAATTAGATTAGATTTGTGAAGGAGTTTGTAGGCGTTAGCCTCAAAATCACTGCGATCTGAAAGATCTATTGTGAGTCTTCGTTGCATTTACTCCCTTTCTAAGTTCAAACTGTTAATAAAGTCTAGAACCATTCTGGGATTGAGGTTCCACACATGAACATGAGCTTTTTTGCCTGACGAAGTCCTTGTATAGCCTTCGCAATATAAGGATTTTTGTTTATTCTCCCAGTCATTTGGGGCAGCTCTGAGGTAACATTTTGAAGTGCCACAAAATGGCTCTGGTAAGACAAACTGAGTTTCCGCTCCTCTTTTGGCTAGGCCATCAGCAATTTCATTGCCTTTGTGACCCTCATGTCCAGGTAAGCATATGAGGATAACTTTGTTTCTCCTTGATACGTTTTTGAGGGTTTGTAGACATTCCCAGACTATTCCTGACTTGACAGCACTTTAAGGCCTTGAGGGCAGCTTGACTGTCCGAGAGGATATTAAAGGGTGAGCAATTTATGGCTCTTTTAATGCATGGTATTCGCACATTTTACTATGGCCAATAGCTCGGCTTAGAAAACGGTAGGGATAGAGGAGCCCAGAGTCCTTGATATATGGCATTTGGGGCCGTATACGCCCAGTCCGACTCCATTGTTTGTTTTTTGAACCATCTGTATATCACACCATCGATCCTTGTTGGAAGGGACGCTTTTGTGGAACGCCATTGCGGAGAAAGCTTAACAATTCGCGATTTTTACGTAATATATAGGTTTTCTGGTTCCAAATACCTAAATTCATTGTTGTTCCATCGATTTGGGGAAATTAAACTGATTTTTCCATTCTATCAGAGAAAATTCCAAGTAACAATTTT